>JZKD02S1718680.1:99204-125783 GCA_000966675.3 Picea glauca
ATAAATGGCTGCAACTTATCATGCTTCCCATAAATGCACACATAACACTGGAAAGTGCATTTACAACAGACAAACGCAAGCCTCACTTGCTCAAGAAATCCAACCATTTCTTACCGAGCCAACTCAACGGTGACTTTTTCTGTTGAACATCGTCCTCTTGTGAATCATCTGGACTCACATCGATGATGGAATTTCCTCTTCCATTCTTTCCAATATCCTTACCCAACTGCTTCTTAGGCTGTGGACGAATAGTTGGATGCAACGTCCAACATTGGTCAATGAGATGACCCCGCTTCTGACAATGAGTGCAAATCTTTTGCATCCTCGTTTCACGTTGTCTTTGCCTAGAAAATTTCCTGAAAGTGGTTAAACTTTTCCAACACTTGGAAACATGATGGTTATACAAACCACAATACGTACATGGATTCTTTCTTCCATTTTTACATACAAAGTTATTATGCTTAACATAATAAAAAACAACTGAATGATAAGCAGAATTATACTTGGAGCATTCACCTTTATCGCCTCTTTGAGGAGGTGAATCTGAAGAGTTACAAGCTCTCCTTTGAAGACCATCAACAGTGTTGTTGTCCTCATCACTGTCACAACTTTATTGTTTCACACATTCTCATTTATCTTGCTTGAACACAAGCCTGGTATGTTGAAGGGATTGAACTTTCAACAAAAGTTCTTGAACTTTCACCTTTAAAGCCTTCCTGAGGAGGTGAACTTGAAACAAAGTTTATCCTTTGAACTTTTTCCCTTGTCTCCTCGACTTTGGAATTTGCTCCATTCATTCGTTCATATCCAAGACCACAATACCCGAGTCTTTCTTCAACAACAATAGGCTTAACAATGCCTTGTGCATGCTTACCCAAACCTCTACCTTCATAGCCCATTTTAAACATCAACTTGGACCATATTCCCCTTGTGTGACTCTCAAAACCACCAAAACATTCATATTTCGAGGAATTAAAAGATAAACTAACACTGCATACCTTATGTTCATGCATGTACTTGGTAAGGGTTTCCTTTGCCTCATGGAGTTGAATCTCCATCTCATGCAACCTTTCAAGAAACTGTTCTTTCTCCTGCTTCATGGCCATCAACTGCTCTTCAAGGGCAATGTTTTTATTCCTGTCTTCACACATCTCTTTCATCAAATCTATCATGATTATAATTTCTTCTTTAGATAATGAAAATGTATGAGAACTATCAATACTTGAAGCTTCCTCCATCTTTGCAAGATATCCAACTTCAACACAAAACTTGCACAAAAACCAATAGCTAAATCTTCAAGCTATCAATGGAAAACACATGAGCAAAACAAACTATGCTCTAATACCATCTGATCTGAAAATAGAAGGCTGACTTGTTATGCTATGCAAGCACCCCTACTTCATTAAAATAAACTTTACAGGACCTTGCTTCATGTGTTAAAATATGCAATATAAACTTATGTGTTAAGTTCATGCTTCTTCCTTTAAATGTTTATGTATGAGGAAATGTTCTTGTGAATGGTTAAATATGTACTTCAAATAAATACACAACAATAATACTTGCAGCAAATAAACCATCAAACTCACAACAATCACAACATGATAAAGGAGTTCACCCCCCTCCGGGATACATCTCCTTGAGCCTCCATAATGGACTTGGCTCTCTGGGATTAATTAGTCAAAAGTTCTTTTACAAGCTACTGCTCAACTCCAATGGAAAAAAAGACAGTACCATTGATATCAGAAGACATAAAAACCCCCAAAATGACTAATAGAACTCTAAAAACGGATCATGGCTCATTCGAGCATGACCTCTTCTACATGTGGCCATAAGCTTCCCTGAGCTTCTCTTTGGAAAAAACACCTATAAAAGTCCTCAAAAGCCTCTGAAACCTATCCCAATGTGTTCAGAGCATATCAATTAGCCAAAAATGATTATTCAATCACAAAAAACAAACATAGGCTCACCAACACATGTCCTCCATTAATGAGGGATTCAAGCTCCCTAGAGCTTGATGAAACTTCAATGGTGAAAAACTTGCAGAAGAAGTCTTCAAATGGCCTTGAAAACTACACCAATGGATCCATCACATCCAAAAACCCCTAGCTGGGATTTTACGGCACCTCAATCGGCCAAAAGATGAAGAAGTTAGGCCTCCTCCATTTTCCTCCTTCAAGCTTTCTGAAATTGGCTCTACAAAACGCACCTCTGTGTGCATGAACCAAGAACACGCTCCAAAATGCACGTTAAAACCTGGCACCGGGTAGTTTCGAAAAATGGTCCAAACTGTAGGACGGTTAGGGCACCTCCAGCCCCCAACCGCCTAACACTCGGGCATATGGGGTCATACGACCACGCGTGTTGGCAAAAAGGGGCTAACCGTTTCCAAGACCAAATGAAAACGAGACATGTGGTGGGTCGTTTGAAACCGTGCAAACCACTCCCACATGCTCCTGGTCACATGGCATGATAGCATATAACCGAGACTTAACAAATCCCACGCGCCATATACACAATGGTATATGTGTTCAAAACGGAACCAAGGGTTGAGCATTCATATGTGCAATGGTCAATACAAAAACCACGGTGTAAAATTTTAAACCCCGCGCCATATAATTATACCACGGCTACATGTAATATATGGTCACATGCATTAACCACAAGACCGTGGGTCGGGGCTAAGCCCCGGCCCGACCCCCGCGCCAATGTAAATAAAAGCAAACATAAATATGTTTTAACACATATTCATATTAAGAAACAACCCGTGGACCATTGGTCGGAGGCCCATTGTGAAGGTGCTAAGTGTGGAAGAGGTCGCTGGTTCGAATCTGGTCGACACAATATATTTTTAAATAAAAAACCAAACAAACAATAAACGAGGGACACGTGGCGCCCATGGATTGGGCCACTTGCCCTCATACCATTCGCCACACAAATGACACGTGTTGTCTCCTCATTTTCCAGTAGTCAACCAACCATTGATTTCCATGTCATCGCCACGTATGTTGTTAACATCATCCGACACGTAGGATGCTGACGTCACCCTGTGCCACGTGTCACCCTTCCAGTGGTGACACGTGTCACCTCCGAATTGGTCCAACCGTACGCCCAAAAAGACAAATCTGCCTGACACATGTCATCACCAGAAGTTGCCATGTGTCCTATACGGTCCTTCCACGTGTCCTATACGGACCTGCCATGTGTCCTGTACGGACAGGTATAGTCAGCATCAAATTTTTTTCTTGTTTGCCTTGGCGAACAGATCGCCATATCTTCTCGATACGGACTCCGTTTGAGAAAGTAAATATACCGTCGGAATCAGGAAAACGAGACAGACGCAATGGTTCAGTTTTCATCACATTCCGAACACTTTGAAATTTGAGCAAAATTTTGACCCTTGGTCCAGATATTGATCAAGAAGGCAAGATGTGAAGCCTTGGAAGAAGAGGTAGTAAAAACTAGAAAAGAGATGGATAAGTTTAAAGCATTGTATCTCCAAAATATTCCAAGCATTAAAGCCTCAACAGAACTAAACGACATTCTAAGAAAACAAGATCTCCTTTATTGAAGTCTGGTTTAGGATATGTAAGTGGTTCAAGCAACAAACATACAGAAAGCAAAGAGCCAGTAAAGATGATCAAGTTCCAAGTCAACAGACAATCAGACCATGTGAGTACTCTGCCACCAAAAGCTAATAAAGACAAGATGATCCCTGCTAAAAAGAAAAGATATTAGAAGATGGAGAAACAAATGCCAAGAAGAAGGCCATCCTTCAGGTACCAAAATTTCTTCCATGGTTACTATTTTTACTGGTCTAATTTTGGTCATAAGATTTCAAATTGTCAAATTAAGTTTAGAGACATGAAACCGAGGAGATCAAGAAATAAACAATCTTTGCAACATAGAACTAAACAGCCAATGAGTAGAAAAAGTTGCACCAATCACTTTGACCTATTGAACAATGAGATTGAATGCTATAACTGTCATAACTTCGGCCACAAAGCTACAAACTGCCATCTGAAGAATTACAAAGCAGATCCAAGGATAAAACCCTTAGCTATAAATTCCAGCACATGGAAAAAGAAAGATAGTGAAAAATGTGGTCTAGTACTTTCAGCTCAAAGAAAAAAGAACCCCTGGTATATTGACAGTGGATGTTCCAAACATATGACTGGAGACACAAGTAATTTTTTGTCTCTAAGTGAAAGCAAATGAGGAAATGTAACCTTTGGAAATGATGCACCAGGAAAAATCAAAGGTAAAGGATTGGTTAGTCTAAGTAATGGCAAAGGGAAAGCTCAAGATGTGTTGTTTGTAGATGGTATGAAACATAATCTGCTTAGTTTCAGTCAAGTTTGTGATAGAGGATCTAAAGTTGTTTTCCCTTCTAAAGATTGTAAAATACAATCTGTGAATTCAGGACAATTGATTTCAAAAGGCATAAGAATAGAAAACAATGTCTATGTTTTGAAAGAAGAAAAATAAGAATGTCACTTAAGCAAGTATGATGAAAGCTGTTTATGGCATAGGATACTTGGACACCTAAATTTTGATCATCTAATAAAACTTAGAAATAGTGGGGCAGTAAAAGATCTTCCAAAAATATCAAAGCCATATGATTCTGTATGCAAACCTTGTCAAATAGGAAAGCTCACTCGGACACAGTTTAAATCTAAGAACTTTGCATCAACAAAGAAACCTCTTCAGTTAGTACATATGGATTTATGTGGACCATCAAGGAAGGAAGGTACAGGAAAAGAAAATTATTTCATGTTGATTATTGATGATTATTCTAGACTTACATGGGTTTCCTTTCTGAAAGAAAAATATGAAGCATTTGAAAAATTCAAAGTGTTTAAGGATTTGACTGAGAATCAAACAGGAAAAAGACTGAAGGTTGTAAGGTCTGATAGAGGAGGAGAGTTTATTTCAAGGGACTTGAAAGAGTTTTTTGATAAACATGGGATCAAAAGAGAGTATATTATTCCAAGGAATCCACAACAAAATGGAGTAGTTGAGAGGCTAAATAGATGAGTTCAGCAGATGGCAAGATCAATAATGAATGAAAAGATTATTGCTCAGACATATTGGGTAGAAGCAATTCATAAAGTTGTACATAGTCTTAACAAAGCTCATCTCAGACCACAAAGTGACAAGAATCCTTTTGAACTATGGGTTGGAAGACCTGCTTCAATCAAGCATTTTAAAGTCTTTGGGAGTAATTGTTATATCAAGAATAATGATGAAAATATTGGAAAATATGATGACAGGGATGATGAAGGTATCCTCTTAGGGTATGCTACAAATAGTAAAGGATATAAATGTTATAATAAGAGGCTGTGTAAATTGGTTGATTGTCTTGACATAAAAGTTTATGAAGAAATCCTGGCACGAGATGTAAGCAACGTTGAATCAACAACAAAGGATATAGTTGAAGTTGAAGATGAATAGGTCCAAGAATCAGAAAAAGAAGACTCTGAGTCAGATGAAGATACAAATAATCAGGCAAACTCAAATCAACAGACAACATCAAATCCTCCCTCCATAATTACTCAAAAGAATCATCCTACAAGTCATATAATTGGTGAGAAAGACAAAGGTGTACAAACCAGGAGAAGGGTAATCAAAGACACCGAGCAATCACATATCGCCTTCATATCCATGGTGGAACCCAAGAACTTTAATGAAGCCAGTAAAGATGTAAATTGGTTAAAATCCATGAATGAGGAATTGGATTAGATTGAAAAGAACAATACTCGGGAGCTTGTTCCTAGACCTGTAGATTAGAATGTAATTGGATCCAAATGGGTGTTTAAGAACAAAATGAATGAACAAGGACAAATTGTTAGGAATAAAGTCAGATTGGTCTTTAAGGGGTATGCACAAGTTGAAGTCCAGGATTTTGATGAAACCTTTGCACCAGTGGCAAGATTGGAAGCCATCAAAATGTTTCTTTCCTATGCATGTCATAAGAACTTTAAAGTATATCATATGGATGTTAAGTTAACATTTCTTAATGGAGATCTCGAAGAAGAAGTATATGTGGAGAAACATGAAGTAATTTCACTGAAAGATAATACTGACTATATCTGTAAGTTGAAAAATGCATTATATGGACTGAAACAGGCACCACGAGCTTGGTATTATAGACTGGAAAAATTTCTACAGGACAAAGGGTTCAAGAAAGGTATTGTTGACAGTAATCTATACATTAAGTCTGAAGGTGATGATTTATTAGTTGTTTTGGTTTATGTAGATGACATTATTTTTGGATGCACTAATGACTCTTCAGTTCAATGGTTTTCTAATTCAATGCAGACTGAGTTTGAGATGTCCATGATAGGAGAACTATCATATTTTCTTGGTTTACAAATCAATCAAAGTTCTGTAGGGATATTTGTCTCTCAAGAAAATCATTTGAAAGAGATGTTAAAAAGGTTTCAGATGGAAGATTCCTCTCATGTTAGTACACCTATGGTGGTTGGTTGCAATCTGAGTAAATATTATATTACACTTGATGTTGATCAAAGAACATATCGATCAATGATAAGAAGTCTTATGTACATCACAACATCCCGTCTTTATATAATGAAAGTTGCTGGAATGGTAGGTCGTTATCAGTCTGCTCCTAAACAAAGTCATTTAGTAGTTGTTAAGAGGATATTCAAATATTTGAAGGGTACAATGACTTATGGTCTTTGGTATCCTAGAAATCAGAATTTTCAATTAACTGCATATTCATATGATGATTGGATGAGAGAAAGAGTACCAGTGGAGGTGCATTCTTCTTAGGTGATTCGTTAGTAGCATGGATTAGTAAGAAGTAGGGATATATTTCATTATCAACTACAAAGGAAAATTACATTGCTGCTGCTACTTGTTGCACTCAGATCTTATGGATGATACAAACTCTTGCAGATTTGAAGGTAACTTATATTGATCCCATTCCACTTCACTGTGATAACACTAGTGCCATTGGTGTCTCGAAGAATCATGTTCTCCATTAAAAAATGAAGCATATACCAATAAAGTATCATTTTCTCAAAGTGCAGGTTACAAAGAGAGTTGTTCAGCTGAATTATATTCCTTCCACAGAACAAATCGCAGACATCCTTACTAAACCCCTAGCTATGACACCATTTGAATATCTCAGTTAGAATTTGGGTGTCATCCCTTCTCTCACCTAAGAGATTCCATCCTGTCAGGGGGAGTATGTGTTGGTTGAATATCTGATACCTCAGAAAAAGTATTGCAACAGCTCAGGGGGAGCATGTTTTCTTTGACATTGAAGTCAAAGGGGGAGAAAATGTGTGTTCTGGATGCTACAGTTGGAGGTCTACGCAGAATAGTGCAGCATTTCAAGGTCACCATCAATGCCAAAGGGGGATATTGTTGGCATGTTTTACAGGAAGAGTGTGCTTGTCATTGATGGAAAGAATAGTAGCGATGATGGAAAACAGGAAAGCAATGATGAGAGTTTGAAGATTTAGAGTTCAGAAGATATGCAAGGAGTGAATAGATCCACAATTCGACTAAGTGTCAAAGTGACTCTGTAAGGAGTCAAAGAGAAGAAGGTGATAAATATCAGGAGGAAGAGCGAAAGTGGCCGTTGGATCACCGATACAGAGGACCAAAAACTGTCCAATCAAATCAAGGTGCGTGAGCCTTAACGCTTTGCACACGAAGGAGAGAGAACTTAACAAAGTTTTGAAGTCTCGAAGTAATTTGAGACTGTTCATCACCAGGAGGAGAATCTAGTTCGTTGATCGTTGGGAGATATGTGTCAGTAGACCATGAGTTCAGGAGGGAACAAAGTTTGAGAATTGAAATCCCAGAAGTCTGGATAGTCGGAGAGATAGAGTAAATTTCAACCGTCAGATCATTCTAAAGTGGAAGGACGGGATATGTTTGAAGAAGGGTGTGCTAATATCAGTGGTCGATAATCAAACGCTCAGATCTATGGTCGACAGGGAATATCGGACCCCCCCCCGACCTTTCTTCGTTTAACCAAGAGGGGGGGGTCTGAGTTGGTCGTATTTCCCATGTGGGACCCTCATGTGTGTCACCTTCCTGTCAACTTGGACCCCCCTCGCTCATTACCACTTACTGCCTAACCCCCCCTCTGATTAAACCACCAAACCACTCATACATACCACCTTCACGCTCTGATGTCACACTCCAGTATCTCCCTCTACCTCCACACTCCACTACACTGCCTACACATCACACCCACATCAGCAAAGACACATGGCACAGTCAGATAATGCCAAGTGTCAAGCTGAAATTGACATCTCAGTATCGTGCAAATCATGAATCTGAGTGACATGTGGCAGACACTTGGCTCATGCCATGTCATCAAGTGACGTAATAAAGTTACGTCACTCTGGGATTTTTACTTCAGGAGTTTCACCACCAGAAGATGCCTAAAGTTCCAAAGTCCCGAATGCCGAAGTCCCGAAGTGGACATAAGTCGCCCGATTTGAAAATCACTTCACGTGAATTCTCAACCATTAATCAAAATGCAGTGGAAGGATAGTGTAATTATAATAGCCGAAGTGTCGAATTAAATGGTGGCCATCCATCACAATGCTTGATTAAGTCCTAGCTGATGGATTAAGAAGTGAAAGGATAAGTGTAAAACATCTGATCTGTTTGGATAGGTGTTTGCAGATCATCGACTCTGGAAGATTGACGTATGGAAGAAATGAGAGTTTGAGAATTGAAAGTACTGAAGGCCAGACTTGTGGAGGAGATCCTGATCATAGATTGAGGGAGACAGGTGTCAATAGATATTCCACTCTGAAATATTTTCATATGGGAAATGAAGGGTTTGAGAGTTGAAACTCCCAAAGCTGGGATCATGAAATAAGTCGTAGTCATTGATTTGAAAGGGAGTTATATGTCAACATATCGGTGAGATCTGGGATCACGCGTGGAAGGAGGAAAGGAGGCAGATAACAATTGTTAATCGAGAGGCATCACCAAGGGATTGGAGATCAATGATCATGCTCAATTGCAGGGTCAAAACATGCTTGGGTCTTAATTTTTCTTGAGCGGGCCGCAATCAAAACCACGATATCGCCAAAGGCATACGTGGAGCTCTGTAGTGAATTACGGGGCGAAAAGTGGGTTGCCCTCAAACCTCCTTTGGTCGCGCCCACAATCACGTGATCATGTGATAAAATCTCCTAAGGTCATATCAATGGAAGATAGGGGAAGAAGCTAGCACTGCTAGGCTCCACATCGGAGGTTATGCATTGAAAAGTCAAAAAGGCCTCTGCGTGTATAATCCAACGGTGCTGATCAAACAAATATGATCGAAGGGTTGTTGTTTCACTTCATGGTTTCTTGATCAGTTATGATTCAGTTACACTAACTGAATCATTGTTCCTGAGCATTGGAATCATGATTCCTAAGCATTTTTGAGATTCCTAACTTGAGCGTTGGAGATGTGGAGTGTAACGGATGACGAGAGAAGGAATAAAAAAATGTCGTGACAGAGAGAGGTTGTTGTTTCTTTGTAAAAATTAGTCGAACTGTAAGCATTTCATATCATAGCATGAACTGAGGGACAAAATGCAGAGATGAAGAACATAATATGGACAGAGAATAAATGGTGAAAACAACAGAGTGTACGAGAACTTAAGCGCAAGAAAATGCAACCAGGAAGACATTGATGTAGGCAGAGTAGAGAAGTGATGAGACCGGTAAGCATTGATAAATACTGTATCACTGTAACAAATTTCAGCAAGCAAATATTTATATTTCAGGGTGGTAGGGTGGTGCTAGGGAGGATTGTTGTCCTCGAAGTTTCAAGTGGGTTCTTGAACACAAGGAGTTGTATCTGCCATCTGGTTGTAGCCAGAAAAACTAGGGTGGTAGGGTGGTGCAAGGGAGAACTATTGTTCTCTGTTATACATGTTGGTGCATGTGTGACATGAATTTGGTGCTGGAACACTCAGAGAGTTGGTGCTTCCTTCTAGTGGGTTCTAGAGAAACCAGAGAGTTGGTACTCTCATCAAGTTGCATCTTGTAAAACAGAAGTGGTAGCCTCACATTGATTTGGTGCTCAAAGATAAATGATGTACAAAACATAAAAATACTTCTTATGATTCGAAGAAGAAGAGGTTTTCTCCCTTTATGGGTTTCCTCATGAATATTTGTCTATGTGTATATCATATGTTGATTGATGTTTACTATTTATGTTGTTCATGACTTTCATGATCTTTATGATCACTTGGAGAAGATTAATAATATTTCAATAGGCATAATATTGTTTAATCACAATAACAATTGATTCACCCCCCCTCTCAGTTGTCTTTGTAATTTCAACACCTTTTGTTGGCGTGGTTGAATATTTTCCACCGACTTGTTGTCTATGGGATTGATGGGGCATTGTGTAGGCACCATTGTATGTGAGGAAATGAGATATTCTTTCTCTTATGAAATATTCTTTTGGTAGATAGAAAGTGTTTTGGCTACAATGGTTGTAGTGGCCTTCTGTGCATCCTTTGAACATACTGTGAAGAGGATGAATTTTGCAGAATGAGAGATTACCTTTTGGCATTGTTTTAGTGGAACAATAGTCAGAACTACCTCTGTTATCGTGTATACCTAACCACCTAGAGTAATAATGACACTACAAGGTCGAGACTCATAGTGTTGGCCCAAAAAAACATCATAGACATCAAGAGGGGAAACATCACACACTACCTCATCCTTGAAGGGTTGGATGCCATAAGACATGTGGCACTATTGGATAACACAAAGATCCCATCCTTGGTGAAGCCACCCAATGTTGTTTGGATGCAGGTGTGGTGTTGTCGACAACCCCAACTATTTGAAAACCCCAGTTGATATGAGGTTCTTCTGGCTACCACTACCAACAATGAGATGCGGCGAGGTCCCCTTCACCCATATCTGTGAATGGAAGAGACACTCCCCATCTTTAGGATCTACTAGTTCTTCTGGTTGAATTTTTGTAGTCATGACAATAGTAGTAGGGTCTGCATCGATGATCTTTCCATTTTCAATATTTTCTGTATCATATTCTGAATTAGGGTTTAACTCCTTATCTTTCACCTCGACCACCAATGACTATTTCGAGCGACATTCATCGGTGTTGTGCCAAGGGATTTTATGGAATTCACACCACTTCCCAGTGCCATTCTTCGTCTTTCCTTTACCTTTATTTTCTTGTGTCTTGGACTGGCTTTCAAGAGTTTGTTGGTTAGAGACATATTTACCATGCTTTGGTTGTTTCATATTTGTAGATCTGAACTCCCATTTGTTCTAGTGCCTAAATTTCTGCTCGATTTTGACATCATATCTATAGGAAACTCCTAATGATGAGATGTTTAGGAAATCCATTTTGGTTTGGATGTACCTATGCAGAGCCCCATGTTATTTCAGAACTATATGCTGCTCTGATTCTTTGATACCCATCTTGGTGTGCAAGGTATGGAAAGTATTTGTGAACTCTATCATTGTTTGGCTCTTCTCTTGCCGTAGTGTGGTCCATCTCATGTATTGGTCTTCATAGTTATCAACAGGGTAGTATTTTTCCTTGACCGCATCCAAAAAAAGATACCAAGTGTGCTTGACTCCATATATTTCATATTCTTCTATGGAAGTTTTCTTCCAGTAAGTTTCCCACCAATGTTTGACATGGGGGAGAGCCTTAAAGAGTGCGAAGGTGATATTTTCCCTGTCAGAATAATTGTGAACAGAGAAATAACTTTCTAGCAAATTCAACCATTTTTCTAAGGAATCTACATCTATCTAACCTTCAAATACAAGAATATCAAAATTAACTTGTACCTCAAAGGGAGAGGTTCCTTCAAAGTGGTCGCTTGATGAATATGTGCCTATTTCTATCAGCGGACGTTGAAGGATGTGGGAAAAAGTCTCCATCATTTAATCCCTTTGTTGCATGAGAGCTTGCTCAAGAAACATGTTAATAGAATCCTATGCTTCGTCGTTTTTATTTTCTTCTTCCATAGAGGGTTTCTTGGGTGTTCGAGAGGGTTTTTCCTCAAGAGAGAAAATATCGAGACCCAACTTGCTATACTTGGAACTCATCGGGGACATGCACTAAAAAATGATCAAGAGCATCCTACTCTGATACCACTGATCCAGATTATTTTTAGAACGAAATGAAAGAAGATATATTACAACGAAATACACATAAAAATTTCCAGAAACAAAGAAATACAACAATACATGATTTCTATTAATGAAATAAATGTCTAGAGACTGTAAAACTACAGAGTGCAAGACTTGCTAGAATGGTGGAAGATTTATCTCTAAGAAGAGATGTGACAGCTACGCTCATTTGCAAGAAGATGATTACAATGAGGCTATGAAGGCCTTTTTATGATAAACATGAATGGAAAACCTTAGACATCCAAAAACCTAACCCTAGAAGATGAAGAGCCAAAATTCATGTGGGTCCCATTGGGGTAAGTTAGTACATTAAATTCCAGGGGTCGTAAATTTTTCATACGATATTCGTTTTAGGTGTGTGATATCCCATTGGAAAGGTATTTTCAAGAACTATGCATTATGCCATCAAACTTGACTTTGTCTACAGTTTGATTGTGGCAAGCCAATAAAATATTGTTTAGAGCCCCAAAATGACCCTGGAAGTACAAAACGATTTACTAAAATGAAAACTTAAAAAGTAATCCAGTTGGAATAGGTGGGTGAGCAAAAAAATCCACCTAGATGTTGTGTAGGGCTTCAAGATAGCCCTGTAAGTGAAAAACCCATAATTACAAAGAAATTTCCCCATTACAGAGAAACGTGTTGAACTAAAAACTATCAAGATGAGCCAAATGGAAGTTGGAACAAGTGGGTGGCCACCAATATCCACCTGCATCACCTTGCCATGTCATTCCATGCCATGCCTTGCATTGCCTTTCCTTTCCATGCCATGCCTTTCCTTGGCTTTCCATGTCGTGCCTTGCCTTTCCAAGACATGCCTTTCCTTTCCATGCCATGCCATGCAATGCCTTGCATTCCATTTCCTTGCCATGCCATGCCTTTCCATGCCTTCCCTTCCCTTTCCATGCCATGCCATTCCATGCATTGTATTTCCTTGCCTTGCCAAGCCATGCCTTTCTTTTCCATGCCATGCCATGTCATTCCTTGCCTTGTCAATCCATGCCTTTCCTTTCCATGCCATGCCATGCCATGCCTTGCATTGCCTTTCCTTTCCATGCCATGACTTTCCTTATCTTTCCACGCCATTCCTTGCCTTTCCAAGCCATGGCTTTCCTTTCCATTCCATGCCATGTCATTCCTTGCCTTTCCAAGCCACGCCTTTCCTTTCCATGCCATGCCATGCCACGTCTTGCATTTCCTTTCCTTGTCATGTCATGCCATGCCTTGCCTTGCCTTGCCTTGACATGTCATTCCATGGCACGCCTTTCCTTTCCATGCCATGCCATGCCTTTCCTTGCGTTTCCATGCCTTGCCTTTCCTTTACATGACATGCCATTCCATGCATTTCCTTGCCTTGCCATGCCTTGCAATGCCATGCCTTTTCTTGCCATGCCATGCCTTTTCTTGCCTTGCCTTGCATTTCCATGCCATGTCTTACCTTACCAAGCCATGCCTTGTCTTGCCATACCATGCCATGCCATGCCTTGCCTTGCCATGTCATTCCCTACCTTCTCTTTCCATGCCATGTCATGCATTTCCATGCCATGCCTTTCCTTAGCTAACCACAATTAATCTAAAAGGTACTTTCATTATGATATTCATAAAATTAATTGTTCGTAAAAATATAGTTATTTTCATATGGATTTGATAAAAAATATAAAACTAATATGGATTTAATAAAAAATCCATGGCATTCATGTATCATACCTTTTTTTCTCCTAAAAAAATAATGCTTGTACTAAATGAACAAGTTTAATATGTAAAAATTACAATCAAATAATTCATTAAGCATGCAATTCTACAACTTGTTATCCCATCTATCTTAGATAAAAATACTTGCATGATAATTTGAATGTCATAACATAATCTCTCTTTATTCATATATCTAAGGTATCTTCATAATTGTGAAACATGGATTATCATAATTAATAGGATTTATGAGTACCTAGACCTAGACCTTGCCTTGCCTTGCCATATTCATATTTTCTTAGCCTTGTCATGTCTTTCCTTGCCTTGCCTTTCCTTACCTTTCCTTGCATTTCCATACCTAGACCTATACCAAGACATTTCCTTGGTGTGCCTTGCCTTGTCACCCCTTGTCTTTCCATGGTCTAATTCACAGTCTAGGTCATGGTCTATGTCATGGTATAGGTATAGGTCATGGTCTATGTCATGTTCATGGTTTAGGTCTATGCATATTTGCCAACATGTCCCTGAATGACTTAAGGAGGCAAGTTGCAACTAGTTATAAAACTCAAAATGGGACTCGGATGGATGAAACGTCATTTGTATTGGATATAGGGAATCATGTTTTATCTAGTGGTGCCACTTTGTTGTCATTTTGTTTCCCATAAAACCAGTTGTTGGAGAATCTCTGACAATAGGGTTTTTCTCATTGACGCATAGTGGAATTTCTGAACAAGAGATCGATTTTAAGGAACATTGTGTCAGGAAATTGTGGGTAGCGTGGTCGTGTGGGACTTGGAAAAATAGACACACGGGAGCTTAAAGAACTATGTTATGCTATTCAGTTTAGATTTTATGCCCCCAGAACAAATTTCTGACATGTACCTAAATGACTTGAGGAGGTGAATTGGAACTCGCGATAAAAATCAAACAAATACTTGGATGGATGAACCGTTGATTCCATTGGATCCAAGGAACTGGCTTTTAGCTAGTGGGGCCCCTCCATTGACATTTTGTTTCCCATACAACTATTTGTTGGAGGACCTCTGACATTAATTTTTTTCTCAACGAGGCATATTGCAATTTCTAAACAAGAGTTTGATTTTCAAGAACACTATGACGATAAATTGTGGGTATCTTGGTCATGTGGGCCTTGGAAAAATAGATGTGCAGGAGCTTACAAAACCTTTTTATGCTATTCGGTTTGGATTTTATGCCCCCAGACCAAATTGTCGACATGTCCTTGAATGACTTGAGAAGGCGAATTTTAACTCACGATAAAACTCAAACCGAGACTCGGATGGATGAACCGTCAGTTGCATTGAATTTGGGGAACCAGGTTGTAGCTGGTGGGCTCCCTCCACTATCATTTTGTTTCCGACACCAGGATTTTTCTTAATGAGGCAAAGTGCAATTTCTGAACAAGAGGTCCATTTTCAAGAACACTGTGTCGAGAAACTATGGGTAGCTTGGTTGCATGGGCCTTAGAAAAATAAATGTGTGGGAGCTTATAGAACTCCATTATGTTGTTGGGATTGGGTTTTATGCCCCCAGACCAAATTCTCGACATGTCCCTGAATGACTGGAGGAGGTGAGTTGCTACTTGCAATAAAACTCAAACCAGGACTGAGATGGATGAACCATCGGTTGCATTGGATCTGGGGCACTAAGTTTTAGCTAGTGGGGCCCCTCTGGTATCATTTTCATTTCTTGGAAAATAATTTGTTGGAGGATATCTAGCACTAGGTTTTTTCTCAATGAGGCATAGTGCAATTTTTGAACAAGAGATTGATTTTTAAGAACACAGTGTCGAGAAATTATGGGTAGATTGGTTGCGTGGGAGCTTACGAAACTCCGTTATGATGCTCGATTTTTATTTTATGCCCCCAGACCAAATTGTTGACATGTCCCTGAATGGCTTGAGGAGGCGAGTTACAACGCGAGATAAAACTCAAACCGGGACTTGGACGAACCATTGGTTGCATTGGATGTGAGGCATGGATTTTTAGCTAGTGGGGCCCCTCCACTATCATTTTGATTCCCAGACAGTTGTTGTTGGAGGATTTATGGAACTATGGTTTTTCTTAATGAGGCATAGTGCAATTTTTGAACAAGAGGTCAATTTTCAAGAACATTGTGCCTAGAAATTGTGGGTAGCTTGGTCGCATGAGCCTTGGAAAAATGGATGTGCGAGAGCTTAAAAAACCCCATTATGTTGCTCGATTTGTAGTTTATGATCGTGGACCAAATTGTCAATATGTCCCTAAATGGCTTGAGGAGGCGAATTGCAACTTGCGATAAAACTCAAATTGAGACTCGAATGAAGAACTGCCGGTTACATTGGATCTAAATCACTAGTTTTTAGCTAGTGGGGTCCCTTCATTCTCATTCCATTGCCCAGAAAACCATTTTTTGGAGGATCTCTAACACTAGGGTTTTCCTCAGTGTGGCATAGTGCAATTTCTGAACAAGGGGTAGAATTTCAAGAATACTGTGTTGGGCAATTATGGGTAGCTTGGTCATGTGGGCCTTGGAAAAATAGACATGCTGGAGCTTACATAACTCTGTTATCCTATTTGGTTTGGATTTTATTTCCCCTGACCAAATTGTCGACATGTCCTTGAATGGCTTGAGGAGGCGAGTTTCCACTCGCAATGAAACTCAAATCAAGACTTATATGGATGAACCATCGGTTGCATTGGATCCAAGGAAATTGGTTTTATATAGTGGGGCCCATACATTCTCATTTTGTTTCCTAGATAATCATTTTTGGAGGATATCTAACACTAGGGTTTTTCTCAATGAGGCATAGTGCAATTTCTGAACAAGAGGTCGATTTTCAAGAACACTGTGCTAGATAGTTATGGGTAGCTTGGTTGCATGGGCCTTGGAAAAATAGATGTGTGGGAGCTTATGGAACTTCATTATGCTACTCGTTTTGGATGTTATTCCCCTTGACCAAATTTTTTAGTCCTTGAATGGCTTAAGGAGGCGAGTTGCAACTCGCGATACAACTAAAATTGAGACTCTGATGGACAAATCGTCGGTTGCATTGGATCCAAGGAACTAGGTTTTAGCTGGTGGGGCCCCTCCACTATCATTTTGTTTCCTGGACAACTGTTTATTGGAGGGTCTCTGACACTAAGGGTTTTCTATGTGCTTATTAATATGTTTGATAATTTAACACCTTGTTAGGCTAGACATGGAATGACATGGAAAGGAAGGGTATGGAAAGGCATAAAAAGGAAAGGAAAGGCATGGCATGGAAATGAAAGGAAAGGCATGACATGGAAATTCAAGGCATGGCATGGAAGGGAAAGGCATGGAAAGGCATGGAATGGAAAGGCATGGCATGGGATGGAAAGGAAAGGCATGACATGGCATGGCATGGAAAGGCAAGGAAAGGGAAGGCAATGCATGGCATGGAAAGGAAAGTCAATGCATGGCATGGAATGGAAAGGAATGGTGTGGAAAGGCAATGCAATGCAAGGAAAGGATATTCAAGGAATGGGAAAGGAAAGGAAAGGAATGACATGGAAAGGCAAGGTAATTCAAGGCATGGAATGGCATGGAAAGGAAATACATGGCTTGGCAAGGAAAGGAATTCCATGGAAAGCCAAGGCAAGGCATGGAAAGGAAAGGAAGAGCAATGAAATGCATGACATGGCATGACATGGCAAGGAAATACATTTCATGGAGAAGAATGGCAAGGAATGGCTTGGCAAGGAAATGCATGACATGGCATGGCATGGGAAGGTAAGTTATGGATTGTCAAGGAATGGCATAGAATGGCATGAAAATGAAAGGTAAGTTATGGATTTTCAAGGAAATGCATGGCAAGGTAAGGAAATGCATATAATGACATGGCATGGAAATTCAACGAAAGGCATGGATATACATGGAATGGCAAGGCATGAAAAGGCATGGAAAGGCATGGCATGACATGGCATGGAAAGGTAGAGCATGGCATGGCATGGCATGGAAAGGAAAGGAAAGGAAAGGAAAGGCATGGCATGGCATGGCATCATAAGGAAATTCAAGGAATGACATGGAAAAGCAAGGATTGGCTTGGCAAGGCAAGGAATGGCATGACAAGATGTTGTTATTAGGTTATTTTCAAATTTCATGAGCATTCAATCCATTTCCAAAATAAAAGTATAAAGAGGATCACTAAAAGAAGCACATTCACAAGGTACACATCATTTTATCCTAGGAAACCCTCATTGGGGAGAAAACCCAACAAAAATTCCTCAATAATAGATTCCCAATACAATGCCAAGACTAGGACCAAAACACCAAAGACAGACCAAGATCAAGAATGTGCCTCTCTTCTCCTTCGTTAGACTTCTTCCTACAACTGCAACTATCTTCAAGATATGCGCACTAGCTGAGTGAGTGAGTGAGTGTTCAAATGAGACACCATCCTCACATATAAATACAAGTTGAGGTGGCACTAGGGTTGTGTCTCTTCACTTGGTGGAGCCGACTTCTCCTAGAAGTGGTTAAAACCACTTTATTAATTACTAGGGGCCAACTTTACAAATACCACCATACAAATAAAGTTTGACCAATCCACAAAAGGGGATTTGATCTTATCCAAGACTCGACTTGATTAATCCACAAAAGGGGATTTCATCTATACAATAATAACTCGATATAATTAGAATATTCTTCGAAGTTATAATATTTCAACACTCCCCCTTAATGAGAAGGGTATTATACTGACATGAATCAATACAACATGATCAAGAGAAGGAGAGGGAAGCATCATCATCAATATAAGGAGAGGGAAACATCATCATTAACATATGGAACACTAAATTTCACATCTATAAATCATCGAAAGTTTTTATCATCATCAATATCATCATCATTTACAGCATGGAGTTGGAGTAACATCGTCATAATCATAAGAATGAAGGTGAAACATCAATATCATCAACAACACGAAGCTGGAAAAACATCATCAACAACACGAAGCTGGAACATCATCATCAACAACACGAAGCTAGAACATCATCATCAATAGCACGAAGTTGGAAAAAAATCATCAACAACACAAAGTTGGAACATCATCATCAATGGCATGAAGCTGGAACAACATCGTCAAAATCACGAAGCTGGAACAACACATCAACATGTGGAAACATAATGAGACAGGTGCTTCATCAAAAAAATCATTGGTACTTTGATATACCATCTTTATCGAAACTTCAAGATCTTCCCAGGAATCATAAGATTCCCTAGGATATAAAATCCTAACTGAACTACCACTACTAGATAATATAAGCAAGGGATGAATGGAAGCATGATGAAAATGTGTGGAGTCTCATTCGAAGATTTCAACAGGATTCGAGTGCATCAGATACATTTACATGGAAAAATGATTCACTGTGGTACAAATATCACTTATATTAATGTAAGAACTCCCAACTCAAAAAAAATGTACTCTTGTAATTGCACACCTCTCTGGTAGGAGGGCACTCAAGGTTTTTGAAAACCTACCATAGGGTCAAGAAGGAATTTTTTTGGGATGGCCTTAAAACCGATGTTCAAAAGTTTGTGGAAGAATGTTTTGTTTTCCAACAAAATAAGGTGGAAACAATTAACACCCCAGGTATTTTACAACCATTATCCATCTTGAGCTAGCGTTGGGAGGAGGTTTCCATGGATTTCATCATAGGGTTACTAAAGTCTGAAGGAAAGAGTGTCATCATGGTGATTGTTTATATAATAACCAAGTACGCATACTTTTATGCACTCTCTCATCCTTTCAAAGACAATCCTCTGCATTCATGGAGATAGTCCAAAATCTACATGGAATCCCAAATATTATTGTAAGTGACAGAGATCCCATCTTCACTGGAAATTTTTGGACAAATGTTTTTTCTTGTTTGGGTACTCAATTGGCTCATAGCCCATCTTATCATCCTCAATCTGATGGAAAACCTAGATAGTGAATAAGTGTTTGGAAGTCTACCTTCGTTGCTTTGTCTTTGATAAACAAACACAATGGTTCAAATTGTTACACTTGGCAGAATGTTGGTATAACACTTCCTTTCATACTGCAACAAAAATGACACCATTTATGGAACTCTATGGATATCACCCACCTTCCATCACTTCTTCTCTAAAGGAAAAATCTAAGGTTCAAGCACTGGAGATCACATCGAGCATCAACAAAAATTTCTCCAACTCTTAAAGGAAAACCTGACCATGGCCCAAAATCACATGAAACACCAAGCAAATCAGCATTGTAGTGAAATAAGTTTTTAAGTAGGGGATTGGGTATTTTTAAGACTACAACCATAAAAACATATGTCCCTTAAGCAAGATAAGAAGGATAATAAATTATCACCAAAGAAATATGGCCCTTATAAGGTGTTTCAAAATATTGGTACTATGCCATACAAATTGGAGTTGCCTGCATCTTCGTGAGTACACCCAGTTTTCCATGTTCCATGCTTAAAGAAGGTTATAGGTGACAATATCTCAGTTCAAACTATATTTCCAAAACTTGAAAAGGAAGGAAAAATAATGTTGGATCTTGAAGCTATCACTGACACAAGAATTCGCCAGCTGAGGAATAGATCCATTTCAGAGTATTTCATTAAGTGGAGGAAAATCACTGTTGAAGGTTCCACTTGGGAAGATGAGTCTTTTATACAAAAGAATCTATAATTACTCAAGTGTTGCGGAAAACACTTGTCTGAAGGGGAGAGGAATGTTAATACCTAAATAGTGTCACATTACCCATTAATTGGGGCATATTACATTAGTAATGTTATTTTATTTATGGCCCGCAGGGGTGTAGACAGATTGGCAAGTGTCGTGTAAATGGAAGGAAATATAAAAAGGAGGTCTCAAGTTCGATTGTCACCTCGATTTACCTGCTCCCCATGTTTGTGGTTTGTGTGGATGCACCTGGAGGTTATATAGGTAGCATACGGGAATCAACCCTGTATCACGCGAGTACGAGAATCGCGAGTTGTCAATTCTATCAGTCACAAAAAAATGATATTTTATTTATGTCGGCTTGGGTCCATTAGTTGTAATTGTACCTCCTAGTCTCTTATATATAGCAAGGATACCTTTTCATTTTGAATCATCTTGTATTTTGAAATCTATGTGGTTTATACAGAGGTTTCCCCCTCGAAGAGTATTATTATCTGAAATTCTCTCTTTGTCAAGGCATTGAGTACTTATTCTAAGGTTTTTTTATGCTATTTTGATATTTGGTTCTTAATAGGCCAAAATTTAAATAATTCATAAATATGAAACATTTTTTCAATTATTCCTTTCACATACCTATGGTCATTCAAGTAGACCATTAGGATCACTTCTAATATTGATGGTCTCCATTAAATTCTCGTGCTTAGAGTAATGGAAGAAGTATCGTACCTTTGATGAGTTATTACATGGAATTGTTTGTAGTTGGAGGTTTGTACCAAAAAACAAGTTTGTAAAGTGGTATAAAAATTCGTCTGGTTTATAATCTTGAAATAAATAACCACCTTACTTATGTGTTCTTTCATTCTGTGTCATATCTTCTCCTTTAATAACTATCAACCTAATAAGATATTCAATGCCTTCGGAGTCTATTACCGATCACATGAGGGTATGCTTTCCCTCTATGAAATGTGTCATCCAATAATCAATGCCCCATTCATTACCTCTTGGGGTAACCATTGTGTATATGTTTCCTAAAAAAAATGGAGTGCCAACTTGTGAGTCCACTAAATGACCAAAGCATAAAACATTGATGCTAGTTATTCAAAATTTAATAGAAGTTTTCAATGAACTTGGCAGTATGAGATTTGAAACATGATCATAATCTATTGAAATAATCGAATGGTCTTTCTCCAACTGGGATAATTCCATATTTGTATTTTGGGAGTGATACATGATCCTATATATCAACCCAGTCTATCGAGTCACAATCACCCCATTCATTACTACTACATGGACCACAAAAGCAAGAGAGTTTTCTCATCCATATTTCAACTATTTCATTGTATGATGTTCTAACTGAATGTAATCCATGAGTTCCCTGGATGTTTTTTCATTCATACCACTGGGATTGATCTACATCGACCACCTCCAAAAAATATCTATGTACATGTCCTTTCTTGTGTGATTGGTCTTCACGAGTTCTTGTTCCCTCTTCCATTACTGAAGAACACCATTCAACAATGGATTTCACATCTCGAATGAGGGAAGTAGCTGTGAAATTCATTAATTGCATGTTTAATGTTCTTTTTATGCATGCACCTTCTCTATCATGCTCCCCTTTCCCATGCCCAGACTCAAAATAGTTCCAAATGTGTGGTACCTTGAGTTTTTTCGTTCAACATACACAGCCATTGAAATACACGAGAATTGTTTAACTTGCATGTTCAACCATATGAACAAATCCAATGTTAATCCATCTATATGTTATTATACTTAAGGTGATTGTAAAACAACTGAAAGCAATCTTGTATGTAGGCTAAGTCATGGAACCGATCATCGCTTATGTAGAAGTGATACTCCTTCAATATCACTTTTTTTCTTCGTTACTATCCGACCCATGCTTGTATGTGATATGGACCATTATGCTGACTTGCTCTAAGTGATGATATCATATTTGAATCTCATTTTTCGGTTGAATGGTGTAGTTCTTAACAAAATCAACCAATGATAACACACTACCAACGAGAAATGTATCTCTTCATATTCTAAAATGCTCGTGTTTCCATTAAGCCACATGCACATGTTGAAGATATTGATGTGTCTTTTTTGATGAAGTCCTTCATGAATTCACATACTCGTACCTGGGAATTCACCAATTGTATCTTTTTTCTTTCCCGTCCTCCATCAATATCATATGCAACATATTTAAATCTTTGCAAGGAAACCTCCTTCCTCCCCAATTGATACTCATCTCTTACATGGATTCACTTGCTCAGACGTAATGCCATTACAACACACCTGGGGCATGTCCCATATAATAAATCTTTTTGATAAAATGTACAACCCTCTGGCCTTGTACACAAGATGTTGTGAATAAATTCTCTAGATGACGACAGTGAAAATATAGCTGAGCATTCCTGCAAAAGGGTGTTATGAAAAACACAATATATGTGTGTGTGTGTGTGTGTGTGTGTGTGTGTGTATGTGTGTGATAATAATAACCATACTTAATGTGATATCTACAACAACATGTGTTACAAATTGTGTTTATTTGAACATACCAAGGCTTTCATTTATGGAAAGATATTTGGCCCAAGTTAAGTGCACTATGTACTGTCCTAAATCTCTCATACAATTATGTCTATGTAATGTCAAGAAAGTGTTTAATATGGGGTTCAAAGTCCCTAGATCCCCTTCTCAATTTTAGTACATCGTTTTGGTTGGAAGACGGTCTAATGTTCTCATGACATAAATATTGTATTAGTCCCCTAACTGCTCCAATTAACTTCATGTCAGAATGAGGTACCCTACGAGGGAAGGCCCACAAATATGTTGGGCCACCTGTGTCGAGGCTAACTCATGTATGAGAATAATTTCTAAGGGTTTTGATATTGAATTTCATGATATGAGAGGTTTGTTGTATAAAACGATGTTTTTTTGTGATTTTGATACCAATTGATTATGACAAGACACGTCGGGCTGCATTGAGGTCTTTAGAATGGGATTTCTTACCAATTGTTTGAAAAACATCTACAAGTTTTCTAACAATATGATGAGTTGTTTCTAAACTTTTGGCTATTTTAATGCCTAAAATTATCCTAACAACAATCAATGTTCTAGATTTTAACAAAGAAAAAATTAATTGACATTTAATGGCATTGGATTTTGGTTCAAAATATTCTTTAATGATTTTATAAGAATGATAACAAATTGCATGGTTAGGTAACTTACCTTCAAGTGATTCTATACCACTTTCATCAACCTGGATGTATTTAGGATTTCTTTGCCACACACTATTCAATCTAGGTAGGGACAATGAACCCCTATTTCGGCACGCTTGACCTCCCTGCTATGGAGTTTACAATGTTACAATTATTTCCCCTTAAATCATTGGTGAATCAAATATGGGAGGAGAGTAGACATGGGATTGACTAGTTTCTAGAATGCCTGACTGTCCAACAAGAGGTTGCACCATAGGAACTTCTTCACCACAATGTTATGCATCGGTTTCCTCTCTAATTTCATCCATTATATAATCATCTCCAAGAAAATCCTCCATCATCTGGTCATCCACAACAAGTTGTCTTGATGATATAATACATGGAGTGGTCTCTATTGAACTCCTTCTCTTTGCTTGTGGTGATGGAGGAGAAACAACAACAACATGTATTCCACTAGAAATTGGATTTCCCTCTTCTGAAATCCTACACTTTGACATACATAACTTTTCCTTTTATCTTTCTTCTTCTACCTTTTCAATCAATTTCTCTTTCCTCGAGGACTTTCTTTCTCATATTCTCTGGTTCCCCATGTTTAAAGAGAAAAATTGGCTTCCAAGCACCCCACCACAAATTTTCCTTGGTATTACAAAATAAGGCACAACTAACAATTATGATTCCAAGTGGAAAAATTTATCTTCGTATTACAAAAGAAGACAACTAATAACTCCAATTCCAATTGGACAAATTTGTCTTGGTATTACACAAGATGACACAACTAACTGTTTTAATTCCAATTGGATAAATTTGTATTGGTATTACACAACTAATAATTCCAACTGGACAATTTTTTCTTGGTATTACACAAGAAGACACAACTAATAATTCCAATTGGACAAATTTGTCTTGGTATTATACAATAAGACACAACTAACAATTCCAATTGGAAAAAATTGTCTTCCAATTCTAAGAAGACACAACCAACAATTCCAATTCCACTTGGACAAATTTGTCTTCCAATTCTTCCCACAATTGTCTTGCAATAGCACAAAATTATCTATGAATTAAACAACAAGACTAAAATAACAAAAACATGTATGTGTGCGCTATTTTTGTGTGCAGATGTCGGGTGTTCTTTGTTCGTCTTGAGATAGATGAGGTAGAGAAGTTTTCTTGGAACAAAACTATGCCCAGTAGGAATGATATCCCATTCCTAGAACGCATGCGCACTAGAGTGTGTGGGCTTTCTAGGAATGTACACGTGTTCATGATAATGAGAAACAATCACAAGGATTTTCAAGTCATAAGAGATTGTGCACGCTCTTAATGAAACATATATAGAATTTATTATATATCAAACATCTTTATGAATAGATATCTAAAGGGGTTGGGGGACAACTAGGACCTAAGGGCTTAGAATTGAAATTGTTTTGAAGCATAAAGAAATGGTTAGAGCACCACAATGTAAGTGATGTGGGTGAAAGGATTGTGGGGCCTTTAAAAATAGGTGTATGCATAGTGAACTTAGGGATTTATTTTTAAGGGGTTAAGGGTTGAGTATAGGTTATTCCTAGGCTTATATGGATCTAGGGGGGTCTATGTCATGGCCTAGGGCATGGTATAGGTCAAGATTTAGGTCATGGTATAGGTCATGATCATGGTATAGGTCTAGGTCATGGTCTACATATAGATATAACTCTAGCTCTATGTTGTGGTCTAGGTCATGGTCTAGGTATATCTCTAGGTCTATTCCATGGTCTATGTAATGGTCATCGTATAGGTCTAGGTATTTCCATGTCTAAGTCCTTATATGTCTAGGTCTAGGTCTAGGTCTAGGTATTGACATGTCTAGGTTAAGGCCATTTATTTCCTTGTGATGTAGGAAGGGGGGGTGGAGAGAGAGGAAGAAAGAGGGTGTGAGAGGGAGAGAGGAAGGTGGGAGAGAGAGGGAAGGGGGTTTATAAATAAGAAAAGGGAGAAAGGTGGGGAGAGGGGGGGAGAGAGAGGGAGGGGGATACAGTGAGCGAGAGAGTGAGGGTTAGATGCAAGAGGTAAAGAGAGAAGAGGGTAGATATGGATTTTTTGAGAGTGTGAGAGGAACAAGAGAGGGGTAGAGAGAGAGAGGTGGGAGAGATATGGTATATGTAGGAGAGAGAGAGATGAGAGATAGTGGGAGGGAGGGAGGAGGGGGGTAGAGAGAGAGTGTGTGAGGCTACATATATATAAGTGTTCCGTCATAAATAATCTAGGGCATGTAAAACAATGGTTGCTAAAGAAGGATAAATATTACATATAAATAATATCGAATCCACTAAAAGATTATGCTTATATTAAAATAAAAAAGCAGAATCAGCGTACCATAATCATCAATAAAACATGTGAAATCATTATTAAATTGTATGTGAACGATCATATCTATAAAATATCATTATTAAACAAGAGGTAAAGGAATAATACACCTAGGGCTTGGGTGTGGAGGGGGTTAAGAGTAGAGTATAGGTTATGCCTAGGGTTAGATGGAGCTAGGGGGTTCTAGGTCATGGTATAGGTCTAGTTCATGGTCTAGGTCATGATATAGGCCTAATTCATGGTCTAGGTCATGGTCATATTCATATAAATAGTCGTATAACTAATCTATTGGAAGAAGAAGAAAAACTTAACACTCACCTTGCATGCGAGGCTACATTTATCTATTGAACATATCCTTTATTTTTTGTGATCCCTTCCTCACCTTTAGATGGACAGAGAGAGAGGGAGATAGAAGTAGGGGAAAATTGAAGGAGTAGAGGAGGGATATATAAATATGTGAAGAGAGAGAGTGAGAGTGATACTAACAAT
>JZKD02S1718680.1:146635-167204 GCA_000966675.3 Picea glauca
AAACATCTGAAGGAAGTAATTGCCCAGCAAGAAGTTTTGGAGTGGGTGATTAAAGACATGTATAAGAAGTTATCAGATAATTTTGCCAAGACAAATGCTGCGTTTGAACGTTTGGCTAAGGAGAGTGTCAGAGAGAAGAAGAGAAAGACAAAACTTGCAAAAGACTGCAACAGTCTGCGGTGTCTTACCAAGCACCTCAAAAGGCAAATCAGGGGGTTCAAGCAAAAGTTGAAGCAAAAACCTCATCCAGACCTCAAAGTCCTTGCTCAAGTTGCAGTAAATATGCAAGGTGAGAAATCAGATGGCCATTGATTTTGGTTTTAAATCAATTTAGAAGGTGAAAACGCTTTTTGTGCACTATCGGGACTTTCAACAGTGCCAGGCTACTATTTAATTACCCGTTAGTTGTGGAAAGCGACAGCTTTCAACAACTAACCTGTGAAAAACTCAAATGGTTGCGCTGTTGAAAGCTGGGCAAGCAAGTTTTGAGGCCAAAAAAGCAACAGTTTGTTTCAAACATGTTTTGAAGATATGCCAACGTATCAGTGGACTGTTAAATCGCATACAGAAGTTCAACCTCAGGGATTTGAGGGATTTTGGTTACACATTCAAAACCATATCCTAAAACTCAGCCATAAATATTGGAAAATTGAACAGTCACATACATGTGTCATGCTACTTCACCACATTGCAGATGCTATTTTTGGAGGAGGCAAATGGCGATTTTGAAGACTGAAGACAGATCGACCACTTAGTTTAGTTTTTGAAGACTTTAATTTCAAATTTGTTTAAATAGAATAGAACCATTTTTATTTAATAACAGATCCATGTTTTTAGGATCTGCGCAACTGTTTGTAAGGGCTATAAATGCATGTTTTGATATCAAACAGAGGTTGGATTTTGGATAGAGGAATTGGCTATTGTACTCAGACTTTTTATGTTAATACAGATCACAGGTTCCTTTCAATTTTGATGTCGGCTTTCCATCTTTCTTTATGCATTGTTATCTGTGTTGTCAAGCTTTGAATGGCTGTTATCCCATTGTTTAGCTCATAGCCTGGTAATAAGTTTCTTGATTGTCTCTTAGACCCTACATTGTACTGGTTTAGTTACAATCTGTTCTTCACCCACTTTAAAGTTATCTGYTGATTAATCAATCTTTGAGAGCACTKTCTATTTGTTTATCATTTTGGTGTTTGAATGCCATAAGCTGAATTGAGTTATCCCATTGATCCACATTCACAAAATACAAAAATATTCATTTCTTAAGTTACCAAGCACCTTTGGTCTGCAACCACAAAGGGTTTCTTGGAGTGATAACAGATACCATCAATGAATTCCATGTGATTCCTTCTATCTTCAGATTCTTGAACCATCGGTCCCCTTCCTATGAAATACCCATGGCCTCAGCTATGGATTCCTTGTCCACTTGCAACTACATGTCGCCTACCTTAGATTTGGCTCCATCAAATTGTTTGGCAAAGGCATGTGCAACTTCTAGGTTGAAACCCTCAAAATAATGGATGAATTTTACACAACCAAAATGGACTAGGTCATCTACAGCATCATCATGAGATAAAAAATCCTGTGAGCCATTCAGCTCCACTCTAACCACATGATCCATCAACTTGTGAACAATGTACTAAAAGATGCAAAACGGAGGGGTTTGTGTTTGAGCCAACCCAAAACAAATGGTTGAGTTTTCATGGATAACGTTGAACCAAAAACTAAGGGCTCAGAGAGACGCTGCCATGACTTCCACCTTAATCTTTGATTAAACACCCAAAACCAGAGGATGAAAAACTCAAAAACCACTTTGTTTCCTAAAACCTACTCTTTGGTCATGAAGGACAATCCTGAAGACGAAATGAATGTGATCACTGATGGAAAGGAAAAAGAGATGATTGTTTCATAGAACATATGTTAGCCATGTCATACGTCAAAAAGACAGTGACAAAACAATTCATTGCAACATTCATATCATATGGTGAGGTAAAAATACATAACCAAAAATTGCGAAGGGTAAGAAATGAATCAAACTTTGAAAATTTATTTAATAATAAAATAAACCACCCACGATTTGGTTTTAACCTTAGGATATGAAATGTTTATAAAATTTTAAAATGGTTTCCTACTCACCATTGAAACGTAGCCTAAGTGCTTTGTGAATTTAGGTTTTCTAAAGGTTTGTTTGATTGTACAAGGTGAAAACCTTTAGAGTTCAGTCAATGTGCTTATAAAAAGATTTCAATTTCTTGCTTTTCAGTCATGAAATTGAAATGGGTAAACATGTTAGCTATTAATGAAATAAAATAAAAACAAACAGATCATCCAAGTAATCACTAAAAGAAAAATGATCAATTCCATCGTATATACAAATTAGGCAGCGGGTAAAAAATTTCTCTTTGCAATTTTTGTGTTTCAAAAATCAACAAATCGAGATGATAATTTGGCTGCCAACAATGGCGACTCACTAGGCAAATAAGTTATCTTTGCATCATCAAAAATTGAAGTCAAGGAAAAAGAAAGACTTGAATAACACTTAAAGCAACTATGAAGTAGATCGTAATTCAAGATTAAAAGTATTAATATTAGTTCAAAAAAATTAACACATTTATACTCAAAAGGAGTGCTCTAACAGACGATTATAACCTGGAAGTTAGTTTTGATCAAAAGGAAACAATATTTATATAGATAACTTCAATATCGTTGACAAGGCCACTGTTTCCAACATGCGTACATAATCTTGACAGGGATGTCATTTAACCCACTCAAGTAGTTTAATCCCATACAAAAGTTGTTTATCCATGATATAAAATTTTTGATAGATGATCAAATTATAAAACATACCTGATATATCTCGAACTCGAAATTGCTTCGCTGCCAATAGGCCCATTCAATACCCCGACGAAGTTGTCTTGGTATCATGTGTGCATTTACCCGCTGCTAGCAGACCTGTTCAGTACCCCGATGGGTTTACACACATTTCCCACACGTTGAAGTGTTTCCAACTCTCCTTGCTCATTTATAATGATAGAATTTGGAGATTTCATAATGACAAGAGAGAGGGGTGATACTGGAGATTTGATAACCAAGCAGATGTATGATCGATCATTATTTTTTTTTTGTTCTTTAAGAACTGATAGTTTTAATCATGATTTACACATTTAGATTTCAATCAAGAAAACATCTAGAGGATGGGGAAGTTCTTTGAGGTGATCTCTTTAGCACTAGGAAAATGTAAAAAGTTTAAAGGTGATTGTACTTCCCAAAGATCTTGACAAAATTTTAGGAATAATATTCTTGCAAAGAACTTCTAAAATGACAGTCTTATAAACAAATCATCTGAGCTAAACCTTAGTATTGAATATGTTTGAACTGCTTCAAACTAGCATCAATGATAAATCTGGTGATGAAAATTCCCTTCCACAATGGATTGTGAGTTAGAGATAACTCGATCAAAAGAAAGAAAACAAAGAAAGAAGAAATAACATAATCAACAGAAAAAAAAAATATAAACTACTAGGGATATTTACAGGGGGGCATATCGTATTTCTCTCAATCGAAGTACTTCTTGAGAGTCTGACCATTCACCAGGAAAGTGTCTGGCTGTCCCTCCAAGTTTTTCATACGAAAGGAGCTAGGACCCAATTTTTCTGCAATAAGAAAAGGTCCCAACCACATATTTTAAAACTTGGTGTGTTCTCCTTTATCCTCATGTGATTTATCCCACTTAAGAACCAAATCTCTTACGTCAAAGTTTCTATCCGAGGCTGAACTTGCATCAAACCAGTGTTTAACAATTTGTTGGTGCTGGTCCAATTTCTGTTTTGCTTGTGTCCTAATTTCTTCTAGCTTAAGTAAATGATTTATTCGATTCTCTAAAGGGGGGAATTCTTCTTCTTAAACTTTCTGAGATAACTGAAGTGATGGGAGAAAGACATGGGAAGGAAGGATATATTCTCTTATGTATATGAGGAAGAAAGGATAATTACCGATGGATTCTTTTGGGGTGACCCTGTCAGCCCATAGTGCGTTATATAATGCACTGTGCCAATTTTTGTGATTATCTGACACTATTCTTTTAAGTATTTTAATAAGATTTTTTGTTTGTTGACTTGGCCAAGACATTTCCTTGAGGATAATAACTAGCAGAGTATTTTAGCTTAATTCCATTTTCTAGAGCATAAACATTCATGTCCAAGGAAGAAAAATAAGAAGCATTATCAAAAACTAAACATTCAAGTATTCTGAAATGTGTGATAATATGAGAATTCAAGAACGAAATTACCTGATTAGTGTTTACTACCCGTAATGGTAAAGCTTCATACCATATTGTAAAATAATTTGTTGTCGTGAGAATGTATTTCCGTTGCTGTGAAGAAGGTGGGTTAATTGGTCCTATGATATCCATGCCCCACTATTGAAATGGTGTACCTACTGTAATAGACTGCAAGAGAAATGAATCCTTCTTGACCCGTCCTGCAACTTTTTGACAAATTATACATTTGTGAGACATAGCATGAGAATCCTTAAATAATGTGGGCCAATAGTAACCAACCCTAAGTACTGTTTGGGAAGTTGTGTCTCCACCAAAATGACCCCTAACACCACTGGAATGTAACTCAGCTAGTACCTTTTCAGATTCTTCCTTTTCTAGGCAACTCAGAAACACACCATCAAAATTCTTCCAAAACAATACATCATTAATTAATTGAAAAGATGCATACCTGAGCCTTAACGCTCTTCTATTTTTGGGATCAAGATTTCGAGGAGTATTTCCATGCAACAAATAAAACCTGATATTATTGTACCATGAATTAGGCACAATTTGTGTACAACAAATCTATGTTTCTTTATGCAATTTTTCAGTTGGTGTTGCTAGTTCATTATCTGTCATTTCAATCGAGTCATCCATTAGTTTGCAAAGGCCCTGGTCTCTAACAATTTGTGCCGGTACGATTTCAAGATCATACTCTTGAAGGGAGGTCATCCAATTTTGCATTTTCTCCCCAAGTTCCTTATGAGCTAACAAATTTCTTATTGCAGGGTAAGGGACAATGACTTTTATCCTGGATTTCAACAGGTAAGGTCTAAAATGTTTAACTGCCTTAAATACAACGTAGGCTTGTTGATCAACTGAAAGATAATTTAATTCTTCTCCTTTAAAGGAAAAAATCATAAATGAAATGGGGATTTCATTATTTTCATCATTTTTCTGAGTAAGCACAACATCATATGATCAGTTTGATGCAAAAGTATAAAGCGTGAAGTCTTTGTAGAAATCAGGACACATTAAGGAGAAGGTTTTGGTTATAGATTTTCTAATATAATTAAAATCCAGGTTCTATTGTGGTCCCCATTTAAAAGGAACATCCTTCTTAATCATGTTTTGCAGAGGCCTAACCATCTCAGAAAAACTTGGAACAAAGCATCTGCTGAAATTTATTTTACCCAAAAAAGATAGCATTGCCTTTTTGGAAGTTGGTGGAGGAACATTGGAAATATCTTGAGTTCGTTCGATTATCATTCCATCTTTTGAAACTATAAATCCAAGTAATGTTCCCTTCTCTATTGCTAAAAGTGATTTCTTTGGATTTGGTGAATTACCAAACTTACGACAACGCTATAGCACAGCCCTAAGATGTGACAAGTGATATTTTTTTATTCTTCGAAAAGGCAGTGACATCATCTAGGTATACAAAAATGGATTGGTTGATAAGGCCACGAAAAGAAATATTCATTTCCCTTTGGAAAGTGGCTCCGGCATTAATCAATCCAAAAGGCATTTTTCGATAGGCATAGGTGCCCCATGGGGTGCAGAATGTGGTTTTTAACTGATCTTATGGAGACATAAGGACCTAGTTGTACCATGAGAAACCATCTAATAAGGATATCCTTTCAGAACTAGATGCCTGTTGCAAAATTTGTTCCATTGGAGGAACATGATAATTGTCTTTATCAGAGGCTCGATTTAAGTTATGAAAATCGACACAGAGTCAAATTTCTCCATTCTTCTTTCTTACCGAGACCAATTTGGATACCCATTGGGCATGTCAAACCGGAAAAATGATCTTAGTGGTTAATAATTTATTTAGTTCCCTTTTTACTATGGGTTCTAATTTAGGATGCATTTTCCTAAGTTTTTGCTAAAATGGTTGGGTTTTGGGATTCATAGGGATTACATGTTGTATTATGTTTGGATCAAAGGTTTTCAAATCATTGTATGTCCAAGAAAATACATATTTAAATTATTTAAACAATTTTATGAATGCAGATATTTCTTGTTGTGATCACCCTTTTCCCAAATTAATATCCCAAGGATTATCTTGCATTCCTAAGTTTACAGTCTCATAAAGTAACAAGGAACTATTTTTTTTACAATTAACCACTCCCATAAACTTGTCATGTAGATCATAAAACTTTTCTAATCTAATGAGGAAATTAGGGATATAATTTACCATATCAGATGATGTTTCAGTAGAATGAGGGTCAGATATTACCGAAAAATCACAAAGATTTTCATTGTGAGTATTTTCAACAATTACAGCATCTTGGAAAGTGTTCTCCATATGCAGAAAATTTATGATTTGTTCGTCATCGTCGAACACTCACCAATTGGTAATATTGTAGGGGATCGATGGCCTGAACATAAATTCAACATAAAATACATTAGGATAAAATCCCTCAGCAGGTAATAATTTTGATGCAATGTTAGCCAATAAATCTGCTTCAAAATTACTAGATCTGGGAATCAAACTTATGTTAAAAGAGAGAAATTTATGGATTAAGTTCCATACCTCGGTTTGGTAGTTTTTGAGATGAGGTGATAAAAAATGAATAACATTTTTTACATGTTTAACCACAATTTCAGAATCACCAAATACCATCAAGCTTTTCACCTCAAGGTCTACGACCTTCTTGAGTCCCTGTAGGAGTGCTTCATATTCTGTCGTGTTGTTTGTACACTCAAATTATAATCTACAGGAACTGAATTTATTATTACCTTTGGGGTCAATCAAAACACAAATAACACTGACTGCTTCATGATATTTAGACCCATCAAAGTATAGAGACCAGATTTCATCGTTTTCACAATCGTCAACAATGTTTTCATCATTTTTCAAAGTTGTCACCTGAGTATGGGATGATATTTCAGATTGTTAATTCGGGTTTGTAATAATGGATATTTCAGTCACACAATTCCCAAATAAAGTGTTCATACCTTGAGCTTCAAATGTATTTACATCGGCAGTAAAAGGCTCATTCGAGTCATTTAGATATGTAACAGTGTACTTCAGATAATGTTCCCTATTAATTTTGAGCTTGTTAGGATGACCATTTTCTGGTAACCACAGATGAGACCAATCTGTAGAAAAATAACCGTGCAATTTTTCATACCAATCTCTTCTCAATAACATGCCATAAACCTCTATAATATCAACGACAAATATGTCAATTACCTGGTGCACTTTTGGGTTAGATGATAATCTAATCAATACATCTTTAAGTTCACCAACAACTGTGACATTGGTTTTGTCTAGCTGAATAATTTTCAAATCGGAATGTTTGAATTCAACATTTATCTTCTGACAAACAAACAAAGGCATTACATTCGATGAGGCCCCATAATCTACCATACAATTATGCACATTTATGTTGAAGATTTTGAAAGTTAACATAAATTGTGGCACATTTTTTCGCGGTGTGGGAGAAGAGGTTTGTTGATTTTTTTCTAAAGTTATTTTATCTAAATTCCCTACACTTGTATCTAGTGTGTCTTTTTTATTATGATCTTCAGGTGGTCTTTTTTTCACGACATTTTTTGTTTTGTTTATGTCATTTTCTGCTGATTTTTTATTCAGAGGATCATTTTTTTTACTATTATCAGCTATACTTTGCAGCATTTTCTGTAGGATGAGAGGGAATTTGAGTAGTTCAAAAATCGATATATTTGACATTAGTTTTTTAAGATCTTCAACAAGATCATATTCTAAATATAGGGAAACGATATTTCATGATGTTTCAGACTATTTTGGCTATCTTGATACCATAATCTTACTTGCCTCATGTGAATATGTGTTTTGCACTTTACTACGAGTGTTATACGAGTGTCGGTTTTTATGGACAGTTTCAAAATTAGCTTGGAAAATACTGTTGGAAAGATGTCCGAAAACTAGGGGAGATGAGTCCTCCTCATCAGCTATTTCTGCTTCTCTTGTATCATTTTTGTTTTCAGGCAGGACAGAAGAAGAACTATCATTTCCATCTAACATTGCTTGTATATCATACTGTAAGCCTTCAAAATTTAGACCTTCTGTAGTCATATTTGGTCTGTTTGGAGGAAGCGGTCTCCTAAAAGGTGGTCTAAAATTCCCTTTACTTGAAGATCCTTCTTCTACATATCTCTTCAAGTCTATGACTTGATTGGATAACTTATGAAAGGCTTTTTGTAAACCTTCCAATTCTAAGGTTTCTTGTTCTTTTTTATTTTGGGAAGGTATGGTAAGGATTTCTATTTTCTTTTTAGAATAGGAAGTTGATTCAACTTCCACATTTACATTATCATTTAAACTAAGCATATCCTTTTCAATGAGGACTGCCTCCTCAAAATCTTCTATTAATGTGTTTTTCTTAGACATCTTAACCCATATAGCTATGTTAGGATGTAGGGCTTTAACATAGTATGCAATAATCAAGTTTTCAGCATGCATTGATTCTGTATGGATTTTATTTTTAAGCGTAAGGAATCTCTGATTGAAATACTTGACTTTATCTTTTGGGTTCATTTTCATGTTAGACAATTTCATTATTAGAACTTCTGGAGATTTTTCATCCATGAAAATTTCCAAGAAAAAGGTCTCAAACCTGTCCCAAGAAACAATAGTTTGGGGTTGTTGTGCAAAATACCACATAGAGACATTTCCTTAAAATGTGTAAGGATATATCCTACACACGACATCCTCGTGTTCAACATTTCAAATCCTAACAACTAACATGAATTTTTTGATATGGTCCTCGACTGATTGCTTCGAATCGGGGTCAAACTTGGGAAACCACTTTTCGAGATGTTTGGGTAGAGGATGTTGAGGTCCGGGTACTGCCACAACATCTTGATTGATCCAAGGTCTAGCAAGATTATTCTGGTTAGCCATGGGAGTTGGTGTGGGTGAATTTCAAGATTGCCCAAACGAAGAACTGTCTTTGTCAGAAGATTATCCTCTTGAAGAGGGCGAAGAAGACCCAGGTGGGGAAGGAGGAAGACTATATCCTCCAACACATTGGATTAGTGATTCAAAAGGATCGGTAATAGTATCACGTAATGCATGATTGGGAAGACCAGTGCCAAGAGTATCTTCTTGCTGATTTGAAAAAATCAAGGGGCTTATTTAACTGTTCACCAAATTGTCTAAGTCTGGAAAATGCACCCTGGGTTTTTATTATTGATTGGTGAGAATTACGGATAATTTCTTGTACATCAATCCCTCGAGGAATTAGTATCACAAGTTCAACGGGAATGTTAGGTCTGGCCTCTAATGTAGTGGTTGGATCAGGTATAACGGTAGGGTCTGAGCGACTATGCGTCATGATAGGAGAATGATTATTTGGAGGATTCTTACGACCTCCTCGTGCCATTAATGGCTTTTAGGCCCTCCTTCTAGCACCACTTGTTGATGAGCATTTATGACACACCATCAACAAGAAGGGAAGATCCGGTCTGAGGTTTCCTAGTTAACCCAAGTCGTTTAAAGTAACCTACCCCGACGGGTTTTGTGGCTTCGTTAGCCAATGAAAAAAGTAAAGTAAACTAATAAAGGCACAAACTATCTATCTATACAATCTCACTAAGTACATTAACTAATAAACCTATCTATTAATATATAACTAGCATACAATCTTATTATATACAATATCTATGTACATATACAAGGTTTGTGTAAAGCCTTGTTAAAATGAAAATTTTACTACTGAAACAGAGTTTGTGTAAGATATAAAGATAAGAAAACTATTCTAAAACTAAATAATTACAAAACAACAAAATGACTGAATAAGATCTATAATGGTATAAATGAAATGAACAAAGCATTTAAAGTTGAATTGTTTAATCGTTATTCATTCATAAAATAAATAAATCAACTCAAAAAAAAGTAACTAACTTGTTGTTGATCAACAATAAAGAAAAGAACTAAGCTATTTGTCTTTCTGTATAATGCAAGCTCTAATAACATGTTTTCCAAGCAGAAATCTATGGCAAGAAGCAAAGAATATTGTATGATATCACCTGAAGTAATTCAAGGAATTTTTTTATGTCTTGAAAGAAATCTATAAGAAACAGAAAGACACATATTTTTCTCATGTTACTTTATATGATTCAAAATCTAGAGATGAAAGAAACTCCAATCTCCTGCAAATGATATAACAAATTCTAAAATTCGACATAAAATCAGAACGTATTGTTTTATGTTTAATTAGCCATACAGATTATGATAACCAAGAATGATGGACCATAAGAGATATAAGAAAAACACAAAATCATACAATGATGAATATACTAAAGCTAATTCATATCATATATGTTTTCATGCTCAGAAAAATATGAAAATAATATGACTATTGAATAATCACGTCATACAATTTACTATCTGGATTAAAGCCAAAAGCACATTGTGTTTCATATCATTCCAAAAATAAGTCCATCTTTTAGGTCCCAAAAGAATACCATGTCTCCGGGAAAGTACTAGTATTTAAAATATGTCCATGATCTGTTTCTCATATCCTAAAATATAGAGACGAATCTTCCTTAATAATTTTTTTCCAAAAAATAACTTTAATATAGGTATGCTATAACAACCATTCTGGTAATTTTGCAAAAATAGTTACATAATTCGAAATGTTTTTGAATATGTTTTTAAAGAAAAGACTTGCAAATTTGAAGCATCTCCTAATGATTCACTTGTTCCAACAACCCTTGCAATTTGCTCCTCCTCAAAATTGAGAGGAAAAAATTAAATTAAATTTATAAAAAATCTAATAAACTAATTCTAGACAAGCTACAAAATCTACAATTTTGTAGCTAGTCTAATTAAACAAAAAAAGCAAATTATGTTATAACAAAGCAATCAAAACGTTAACTCTAATAAATTGTTTACCCATTAAACATTGGAAAAAGAGGAATATGGTAATTTCAAGTTCATAACAACATTGATGTTGGATGCTTTTTTAATAATGATATCTCATGGTTTCCTGGATCGTTTGCTAGCTCTGGGGAATTTTGTTGCACACTGGTTCTCAAATCCGAGTTTTCCCTTTCCAACACTATGTTTTGAGCCAGTACCTGGTTAATTTGAGCTTGAAAACACGGGATATCTTGATAGTACCTTTGAATCTAAGTGAAACACTCTTCAAAATACACCTGTTCCAATATCGGTAGAGGACGCGTATCGTCTGATTTCAAAGGCTTACCTTGTGCCATTGTCATTTTCAAATCGTTTTGTATTCCTGTAAACCCTTCTTGTTCCCTTAAAAACAGAGGCAGGTTCGAAACAAAGTCATATTGGGGAAAATCCACTCTAGTGGAATCAAAGATTGCATACTTGATACAGATCGTATCTTCTATAAATACTGTAGGAATGGGCTTATCACAATTTTGATATCGGTTCCTTGTCATCCTCGAAAGAAGCCTACCACTACTCTTATTTTTGAAATCCAAGTCATTAGCATCCTGTGTAACTTGCTTCCCCTGTATTTTAATTTTATTTTTATCATCACTAATCTTGGTCTGTATAGGATTAGGGGCGATTGATGACCTATCCCTTAAAATACTTGAGATTTCTTCCAAAGGTTTCTTTGGAACGAAATCACATTTTTTGGAGGTGACTTCGGCTACTGGAAGAAACTCAATAGAAGTATTGGTAGGTAAGATATAGTCTTTTGAGACTTGTATCCCAACTCAGAAATTTTGTAGAGAATGGGATGATACACTTGGACCAACAGGTTCATCATCACTCAGAGGTAAGCCACAAACGGGATCATATGGAAAAGGAAAAAACATATTCCTAACAAGAAAACTCTACCAATTATCTCATGCTTTCAACAATTGGGCATTAACCAGAATATGAATTAGACCATGATGGAACAAACGAGACTCGGGGTTAGGGTTTTGTCTTTGGTAAAAATTGGAATTTTTCTGAAGACTCTTAAGTAAATAAAAAGGCAAATTCAATTAATCCCAAGAAAATCATCAATAATCATATATGAAACAAAAAACCAACCCATAACACCCTTCGTAGATCACAAATTGTTTGATTACCAACAGTAAGCCATGCCAACAGGTTTTGAACAACTGTATAGGCGTACCTTTTACATTATAACATGATCTTTTGGATACCATTAGTGAATTCCACAAGATTACTTCTATCTTCATATTCTTGAACCATTGGTCCCCTTCCTGTGACAGACCCATGGCCTCAACTATGGATTTCGCGTCCACATGCAACTGCATGTCGCCTACCTTAGCTTTGGATCCATCAAAAGTTTTGGCAAAGGCCTGTGCAACTTCTAGGTTGAAACCCTCAAAATACTGGATGAAGTTTACCCAACCGAAATGGACCAAGTCATCTACAATGTCTTCATGAGATAACAAAGTCTGTGAGGCATTCAACTCCACTCTAACCACAACATCCATCAGCTTGCAAACAATGTACCAAAAGATGCAAAATGGAGGGGTCTGTGCTCGATCCAACCCAAAACAAATGTTTGAGTTTGCATGGCTAATGGTGAACCAAAAACTAATGGCTCAGAGAGATGCTACCATGACTTCCACCTCAATATTTTATTAAACACCCATAACCAGATGACGAAAAACTCAAAAACCACTTCATTTCCTAAAACCTACTCTCTGGTCATGAAGGACCATCCTGAAGAGGAAATGAATGTGATCATTGATGGACATGACAAAGAGTTGATCGTTTTATAGCACATATGCTAGCCATGTCATACGTCAACAAGATAGTGACAAAACAGTTCATTGCAACATTAAGATCATATGGTGAGCTAAAAATACATAACCAAAAATTGTGAAGGGTTAGAAATGAATCAAACTTTGAAAAATTATTTAATAATAAAATAAATCACCCACAATTTGGTTTTAACCTTAGGCTATGAAACGTTTATAAAATTTTAACATGGTTTCCTACTCACCATTGAAACGTAGCCTAAGTGCTTTGTGAATTTAGGTTTTCTAAACCTCTATTTGATTGTACAAGGTGAAAACCTTTAGAGTTCAGTCAATGTGCTTATAAAAAGATTTCAATTTCATGCTTTTCAGTCATGAAATTGAAATGGGTAAACGTGTTAGCTATTAATGAAATAAAATCAAAACAAACTGATCAACCAAGTAATCACCCCCAAAAAAGATCAATTACGTCGTATATACAAATTAGGCAGCGGGTAAAGAATTTCTCTTTGCAATTTTTGTGTTTCAAAAATCGACGAAGTGAGATGATAATTTGGTTGGAAACAGGTTTTTGGGGATGTTTTCAGATCTACACAAGAATGAGGAAATGAGTCACGATAGTTCCATGTCGGATGACACGAGAGAAGTGATTCCATGTGGATGCTACGTGGTGAAGGGGGTTGCCATTGGCCAATGATGCCCCCTAAACTTCAGAAGGCCATAACTTTCAAACCAAGACTCGGTTTTAGACAAGGCTATAGTCCTTGGAAAGCTCTTGAAGAGAAGAAGGCAACGCTACCCTTATTAGAGGAAATCAAAGAAGATGTAAGAAGGAGAAAAAATTATACACCATCCCTTAAAAGGGTACTTAAGGGGTTGGGTGTGTGACACCAAAGTATTGTTTTACTGGATGTCTGGTGCCAAATACAATGGATGAACCTAAATTGCCTTATGATAAATGAAAATTCCACATGGAGAATAGTGGTTGCCACCATTTGTGAACAAATTCAACATCCAAAGAGACCAAGAAAACTACTAATGCATGCTAAGTGTAGTTTTAAAGATGCAAGAGAATATTTTTAAACATGCATTGATTGAAATCATGGAAGAGAATGTATACGTTAATTTTTAAGTAGAATCACATAAAAAATCATACACAAAGTTCAAGAGAAAAATTGTCAAAATTTAAAACAAATAATATACATTTGTCTTTTAACAAAAGGTGTCCAATAAATTGGCTAATTTGTAAGAGAAATTTATTAACCAACCATATGGATATAATATAGATTTTATCTCCAAGCTAAGTTATGAGGCCACCATGGTGAAGAAACCAACAATATGCTTATAGCACACTCAATATAGACCCTTTTCTCTTATGAATTAACAAATATTTCTCTACATAATAGTTGAGGCACCTCAACCAACAATCGATCAACCATAAAAATATATTCGTACAACCATACATAACACAAGTTGGAGATTTTGTTTCTCTACCATATAGTCTCTAAGGAAATCACAACTAGCATCAATGTAGCTAGGGAGACTCCAACTGCATATTTATTTCTTAGTGTTGGTCCTAAAGTCTTCACTTGACTGCTAAAGGGAAACGCTAGGCCACCTCAAGTTTAGAATGGCTGGTTTTTTTAAATGTTTTGGTCAGTTAGAGGGTTGGTTTTACCAAGACAAGAGCATGGTTGGGTTGGAAAACTGATAAGGATGAGGGTCCTCCTTGGTTGGTGGAACACTAGTGATAGACAAGTGAAATAATAGAGGTAAAAACAAAGGGAAACAACAAACCACTCAATGAATAATCTGTTGCAAGAAGTGTAATACTTAAAATATCATTTCAAGACATTAAACATGTATCAAAACACAATTACTCCCACAAGTTGCAATAAAAACAAATCTTCATCAAAGAATAGTTGTTATCAAGGGTTCCATATTAATAAAGACAAGTTATACAGTAGCTGAAGGAAAAGAAATGTACTTCGCACAAATCAAAACTGTATTCAAGATAAGAAACACATATGAATTTGGATGAAAACACACTGTCATCAATAGTATCTTCACAAGGTAGAGAGATTTAGTCCATGCACAAAATGGGTCCAACCAGTTGTTGTATTGATCTCCCTTCCCAAAAAACTCAACCCTCAAAACATACAGAAACTACATATTTATCATAAATGTAGAGGCCCTCGACCAGTGTGGAACTGAGGCTTAGCTCTACACCTCGACTACAAAACAAATTATTAACTTAACTAAAACACACTATTGGAGTATGTTAATGAATACTCCGAACTTGACTTAGAAAAAAGGAGTGGTTCTTATCACATGAAGAAGACCACTAACTATGCCTTAAACTAAAAGAGTCGTAAACTAAACAATTGAAAACCGCTACTAGCAATGAAACTGGACTGATGCATGAGTTGGAGCCAACTGAGATCTGACAGAAATGACCAAGAGTGAGAAAACTGAGTTCTGTATCGATCATGGCATGCAAGTGCACTGTTGGAGACCACTGGAGACAACTGGAAGAGTGGCCATGTCTTTGCCCCACTTATCTTTTTGAGGACATAAGCAAGTTGTGTTGAGATTTTCTGGAGTCTGGACGTGTAGTTCCTCTGTTCCTAGTTTGGCGCCTCTTTTTTAAACCTTTAACCTTCATCATTTAGGGACTTCGGGAATTCGGATCTTCGAGGTTCGGGAGATTCTGATTGCAACGTATGAACATTTCTCGGATGGCTAAACTCTCAGAGTGATGTGGTGACCTGACATCATATCATCGACGTGTCATGAAAAGAGAGGGGCATGTGTCACCTGGAAATGGCGTGGATGATGCAATCAAAGGGCTTGAGATGAGCGCCATGTGTCATGATTGATGAGTTCCACATGTCTTTGACACTTCAACACTCCGGAGCTTTGGAGAACTAGGTTTGCTCTGCATCTAAATCTTTCAGAGTGTTAATCTCGCAAATTCACTAATCTGTTCTTATATTAGACCTATTAACCCGAGATTAATGCTTTAATCATTAAAGGATTTCAGGAGTTCGAAACTTCAGGAGACTTGTAGTGACATGGAAGTTAGGGCCCACTCCGGCACTTCAGGGCTTTGGAACTCCATAACTTCGAGAGTTTTGGATTTTGAAACATGAAAATATCTCGGAGTGACTTTCTCTCATAGTCATTTACTCACATTTACTGTTAATTGGACTGTGATTACTTTAACCATTGATTTCAATGACTTCGGGACTTCGAAAGTTTGTCCCTTCTGCGATTTAGGCCTATGTTGAGTTGAAAAACTCCCGGAGTAGTACGGGCCTAGAATGGCGTGTCTCAGAAGGAGAGTGACATGTGTCACTCGAAGTTGAGTAGATTATGTGGTCCAAGGTGCCTGAAATGAATTCCATGTGTCATGAATGATGGACGCCACGTTTCAGCACCGATGAGTGCTACGTGTCTTCGACACTTTGGGGCTCTGGAACTCCGAAACTTCGGGAGTTTTGGATTTTTAAACATGAAAATATCCTGGAGTGAATTTCTCCCAGAGTGATGCGGCAGTGAGGGTCCACTCTGGCACTTCGGGGCTCCGAAACTACGGAACTTCGACACTTTGCTTGCTCTGGACCAAAACCTATTGGATGAACAAACTTGCAGAGTGACGTGGTAGTGAGGGCCCACTCTGACACTCCGGGGCTCCAAAAATCTGTGTTCGTCGTTAAACCTCGCGCGATGCTGAAAACCCTGAATGCACAAAAACCGTCGATCTGAGTGGCCTGTTGGATCTCCATTATTGCAATTTTAACTTGTATGTTCCCACCATCTGAGCCCTAAATGACTTCTTTTGAATGATGTGTTTTTTTTCTCATGGTTGTTCCCTGTGCATACAACATACTTGGTCAACCTGCTGTGAGCTCAATCAATGACAAACATGATGACAATCATTCTGAACCAAATCATGGCTTGTAATTATCTTTCAATAAAAATAAAAAAAAATGTGTGAAGACTCAATCAAGAAAGAAATGACAAAAAAACAAGTCACTTAGTAATGGGAAACCGACTTCACCAACCGTAAGAGGAAAATTTTGATGAAGGCATAGGGAAAAGAGAGAGGAGGGGAAGTGGTGTATACCTAGGTTACAACACTTAGAAAGCCTAATGGAGTAAATATTGGTTTAAAATAAATTAACAAACAACATGTTACGAAGGTAGTGGTTTTGTACTTTTCCCAACCTCATCATTGACACAATCTTTCCATTCTTTGATTCTCGATGTTAGTCCACTTAGTTAAAAGTTTGAGATGCCGATCCATATGAGCATGTAGCATGGGAATTGATAGAATAATGAAAAATGGATGCAATAGAATGAGGTAGGAAAATGGAATTAGAAATTTACATATTCTTACAAATTATGGTTATTTTTTCGTTATAGGGTACCTTTCCCATACTCCTTATTTATATCACGTTAAATTTCCTTCTGTGGCCTCTTCATTCATTCATATTTTCATTTCTAAGTCAAAGAAGTTATTTATGTGAGGTATAATTTCCTTCCCCAACCTTTTCATGCATTCATGTTTGGCTTCTAAGTCAAAGGAGTTGTTGATATTCATTCAAGGAACATAATAGAAATGATGTGAGTTCTTAGGTTGACACATAGAAGTGAAGACTTTCTTTTCGACTATCACTATTTCATTCGTCCCCTCTTGTGAACTCATAGCCCCATTTTACTCCTTGCAACCATCTTGGACCATTATGTATTATATTTGAAAATTAACTTTTACATGCAATAGAGTGCATCATGATAACTCTATCGCATGGTCCATAGAGATTATATTTACAAAATCTATATGCCTAACCATTTTCTAGTTGGACATTGTCTTTGAGCTTCGCACTAGAAATTCATAAAAAACTTAGATATTTGTAAAAGTATCAAAAACTTAGATATTTGTAAAAAAACATAGAAATGGATATTTTTGTAAAAATATTCAAATTTCTAAGGATTTTATATAGTTTATATAAAATTTTGGCGATTTTTGAGGTAAAATAATTTTATCCTACATAATTTGGGTGAATGATTTTTAGAATAGTGAATCTTTTTTTGGGAAAAACCTTGGAAAATTAACCCATGAGCGAAATTTAGCCCCTGAAATCATCCCTTCTTAAAAGGGTACTTAAGGGGTTGGGTGTGTGACACCAAAGTATCGTTTTGTTGGATGTTTCGCGCCATCAAATCCAATGGATCAACCTAAATTGCCTTATGATAAATGCAAATTCCACATGGAGAGTAGTGTTTTCCACCATTTGTGAACAGATTCAATATCCAAAGAGACCAACAAACTACTAATGCATGCTAAGTGTAGTTTTAAAGATGCGAGAGAATATTTTTAAACATGCATTGATTGAAATCATGGAAGAGCATGTATGCGTTAATTTTTAAGTAGAATCACATAAAACATCATACACAAATTTCAAGAGATAAATTGTCAAAATTTAAAACAAATATTATACATTGGTCTTTTAACAAAAAGGTGTCCAATAAATTGGCTAATTTGTAAGATATATTTATTAACCAACCATATGCATATAGTATAGATTTCATCTCCAAGCTAAGTTATGAGGCCACCATGGTGAAGAAACCAACAATAGGCTTATAGCACACTCAATATGAACCCTTTGCTCTTATGACTTAACAAATATTTTCTCTACATAACACTCCAGGCACCTCAGCCAACAATCAATCAACCATAAGAATATATTCGTACAACCATACATAACACAAGTTGGAGCTTTCATTTCTCTACTATACGGTCTCTAAGGAAATCACAACTAGCATCAATGTAGGTAGGGAGACTCCGACTGCATATTTCTTTCTCAGAAAGCCTAATGGAGTAAATATTGGCTTAAAATAAGTTAACAAACAACAAGGTTATGAAGGTAATGGTTTTCTACTTTTCCGAACCTCATCATTGACACAACCTTTCCATTCTTTGATTCTCGGTATCGGTTCATGTAGTTACCGATCCATATGAGCATGTAGCATGAGAACTGATAAAATAATGAAAATGGGTGCAATAGAATGAGGTAGGAGAATGGAATTAGAAATTTACATATTCTTACAAATTATGGTTATTTTTTCGTTATAGGGTACCTTTCCCATACTCCTTATTTATATCACATGAAAATTCCTTATGTGTCTTCTTCATTCATTCATATTTTCATTTCTAAGTCAAAGAAGTTATTTATGTGAAGTATAATTTCCTTCACCAACCTTTTCATGTATTCATGTTTGGCTTCTAAGTCAAAGGAATTGTTCATATTCATTTAAGGAACATAATAGGAATTATGTGAATTCTTAGGTTGACACATAGAAATGAAGACTTTCTTTTAGACTGTCACTATTTTATTTTTCCTCTCTTGTAAAGTCAGCCTCATTTTACTCCTTGCAACTATCTTAGACCATTATGTATTATATTTAAAAATTAACTTTTACATGCAATAGAGTGCATCATGGTAACTAGATCGCATGCTCCATAGAAATTATATTTACAACATCTATATGCCTAACCATTTTGTAGTTGAACATTATCTTTAAGCTCAGCACTACAAATTCATAAAAAACTTATTTACAACATCTACAATAGCTTTGTCACCATCGCTGAGAGTACAGTCAAATCAGCCAGTGCTGGGTCTGTAAAATGATGGGAAGAGAATGACATATCTTCCAGGATTCCATATTGTCATCTTGCAGGTCTGCATCCATTAAATTATTTCGGATTGAGTGCCGAGCAGATATTGGTTTCGTTGTCTGTCTATCATTAAATCATCTTTTGACAACCATTCTTCTGCATAATGAGCAGCGCTACTCGGCGGATTGTTGAATATATGATCAGAAAATCACCCAATAGAGAAGGAACCACTGGTTGGGTGTTAGCTGAAAAATGAACTGGTTGAGACTTTTTATTTGTCCTTGCATATCTCGCCATTTCTCTGGAAAACCTTAAAATCTAGTTAAGAAAGTAGATATATGTCTATATTTTTACTTTCACCAAATATATATCTAACAACAAATAATATGACTATATACTTTGTTTTTTACTTTCACCAAATATATATCTAACAACAAATAATATGACTATATACTTTGTTGAAATTAATGGTAATAATGGTATTGAAGATTTCTTAGGATTCTTCCAGAAAAAGTGTCCAGATTCAAGTGCATATATGTTTATATTAAATTCAAGTACATATATGTTTATCATTATGTTAATTTATTTATAAACTAGGTTTTAAAATTGTGAAAAATAGTATTGTAGGTATTAGGAATAGAATTGGGGATGGTTTATAAGTATGGATGGTATAAAAAGAGTCTAACACAAACATTTTGAAAGGTATTTATTAATATTTAATGAAATTAAAGATATTATTTAATATCCCATAAACACACTCACTAATTGAAGATCCAACATTTATACCTATCAACATATAGGCATTGATATTATTAATGTGGTTTTTATTAATAATCCATTTATACGATATATCCTAAAATATTATCTATCATATTTCTAAAATATGAATATAATTATTTATACTTGATTAATTATAATATGAACAAAATCAT
>JZKD02S1718680.1:167254-188590 GCA_000966675.3 Picea glauca
CAAATTTATTTAATAATATTTAAATAATTAAAATAAAATAAATATATCCATAATAGCATATGATGTCATGATTTGCATAATATCATATCAATATTTATTTAACTTTATAATAATATAATTAATGATAACAAAAAATCGAGTATGTTAGATCATATTAAAAACAAATTGAGTATGTTAATCATATTTAAGTATGGATAACTATATTAAATGCATTATATTTTTGTATGAGTTTATGTTGTATTTATGAGTATGGTTACATAGTATAATATGACTATATTTTTTGTGATGTTTATCTTGATTGATTTATGAGAACTTGTTATGTTGTTTAATGATTATGTTGCAATGTAATATTCATAAGGGATTTTGTTGCAATGCAATGTTTTTTAAGGGTTATATTGGATTTTGACATTCCTCAATGGTTATGTCATATTGAGATATTTATCTTGGTTGACTTATGTTTAATTTGTCTGTTCCTAAATGATTATATTGCATTGCAACATAACTATTATTTATTGAGAAGAATGCAAAATTTCCATTGTTTACTATGAAGTTGAATATATGATTATTAAAAACATTCTAAACATAGCAACATTGTTTTATGGAAACAATTTTAGAATGTGGAAGAAACATAATTTAGAGATTCAAAGGTAGTCCCAATCTAATGATGGTCTCTCATGACACGTTAGTGGCAATGCAAACATGAAACAACAACAATTTGTTAACTAGAAGCGATGATTCAAGATACTTTCACAGTGAATTTGAATATAGTGTAAAAATATGAAATGTAGGAAATTGAATTAGCTTTTGGAATATAAAATTTTTATTTATAGAATTTGTGTATGACTTTGTGAAATTTGATTTTTCTAACAATGGTATGTTATTTTTCATGCAAAATATAATGCATATGTTTCCATTTGTGTAGGTGGAGTACGTAAATGATGAAAGTTCCCTTAAAAAGATTAGAATTGTAGAAAACACGTTGTTCTTTTGCATGGATATTTTTTCAAAATTTATAATATTAATTTTATATTTACCTGAATGGTGTGATAGAGATCATTCCATGCAATGAATAAGGATGACACTCGACCTCATGGTTCGGGGGTGCACCAACCAAGGGAATGTGTGGAAAGCACCAAGGTCACCTCCCACATGCATATTGGATACTTGATGAAGGTTTGGCTTGGGCACATTCATCCCACCTTTGTTTAGGACAATAACACAATTATGGTAGCGAGGGAAACAACACACATGTGGATGCTTGAATTGGGCACATTCATCCCACCTTAGATCTAGAAAACATAGCATTTATGGTTGCATGGGAGAAGCAAAGAGCCAAGTCAAGGGGTGGTCTTAGGACCATTTGCGTAATCCTCCATTCAGATGATCGTATGCTTAGAAACATTCAAACGAAGGGACTGGAACATTATGGGATTTATGATTCTTCGATGTATGGCACAGGGAAAATTGGGAGGGAGTTCAGAGAATTGAAGGTGGCATGCATAGGCACTAACCACTATACCTTGAGGCACAAATCCTTCAAAAGGGGTAGCTACATTCATAGGAAACACTCTACAACTCCTTTGGTGACCTCCTCGACCCACTCTTATCTTGCTCGGTGGCCATGCCTCACATTAAGATCTTGGTGAGTGTTAATTCTAGTGGCAACAGTCTGTTCTTCTAGATAGATCTCATGGCTTGGGGGGGGTTCAAGGAAGGAATGATCGTCATTGTGAATAGAGGCTCATGATTTTGTGGGATCAATAAGTAGCCATGGATGCGGTTAAGTCCTTTCACACCCATACTCCTCCTGAGATAAGAGCGGATATGGAGTGTTAGGGACCTAACCTCCCTAACCCCTCACGTAGGTACAATACTATATTTCCATGTAATGAAGGAAAATGTTAATAAGGCCTAGCAATAAGGAAGAATAAGTCAAATGTAAGAATACCTAATAGAAGCTTCTGCTTCTAGAAGGATCTTCCTCTAGATTGTTCTTTTGGATAGATATATTTAGTATAAATAGGAGTAGAGGGTATGATAAGTTTTGTCTTGGAGAATTATTGTAATAGAGCTTTGTTTTACGGGAGTTTGCCCCCTCGAAGAGGCAAGTGAACAATGTTTCCTATCAATAAAGGTATTATTTTGGTGTTGTGTTTCATCTATTGTGTTCCTCTGTTATTCTCTGTAAAAAAAACAATTCAACTATTTTAATACATTTGGTACCTTACAACTAGTATCAGAGCACTTTCCTCGGCAGGAAATTGTGGGTTATTTTTTTTTTAAGGTGGAGACGTAGTCTTGCATCATAAAGCTACATAGATATTTTGTTCAACGCATAAATCCATGGTCGGGGAAGCATACATGCATGAAATCCAAGTAGTACTTAAGCGCACATTGTTGGCCACCCTTGTAACCCCTGTTGGTACCCCTTCAAGTGGTAGCGCATTAGATAGCACTTGTATATGGATCGACCTAGATATCGTGAATCCCTCCATAGATAAACCAATCGGCCACCTGACTTGGATCGACCTACATATCGTGAATCCCTCCACAGATAAACAAATTGACCACCTGACTTCTATAGTGCCACTAAGAACAACACTCGGGAGGATACTATCTAGTACCTGGGTAGTTGGGTAGTACGGATAAGGGCATGATCTAGCCTCCTTAGTTGGTGCCCTAAGATATTGGTTTGAGTACTATTGTTGGACCCTGGATGTATATTAGAGGGCTATAACACAAGGAAAACCCTTGTCTGTAGACACCCTACATAGCCTAACCCTTGGGACAGACACAAAAACAAAATAGACAAGATCTATTTCTGTACAATTGTGCCTTTTGCAATCTGGTTGAGAAATTACTACACATTTCTTCTTGTTATGAATTTGGGCATTTCAACACTACAATATTCTTCAAATCGAAGTATAACTACGCATGAGTTAAAAAAAAAAAAAAACCAGTGGTCCCGTCGACACACTTATTTGGGACCTATCCCATTGGATTTCCCTTTTCACCCTGATCGCAGTCATACCTTTCATTTTTAATCCTTTTTTTTTTCCAGTGGACTTGATCCCTTCCCAACATCCCTATTTTCCACCTCTCCCATTATATTCCCCTTTTCTCCCTGATCGTAGTGGTACCTATCAGTTATAAGTCATTTTTTGTGGTCCCACCCACCCATTTTCCCTTACCAACACTCCCCATATCTGAATGGTCAACACTTGCAACCAAGACCTACAAGATTCCATCAATCAAACTAAGGATTTCCTCCAACAAGTGACATTTGATATTGGCTCTACGAATTTCCGCATTGAAAAATTTGAGACCAAAGTCCAATAGATCTGGTACCTTACGAGTTCAACTATTTTAATAGATCTGGTACCTTACAAGTGGTATTAGAGAACTTTCCTCGATAGAAAATTGTGGATTCATTTTTTTCAGGGTAGAGACGTATTTCGACATCTTAAATCTACAAATATCTTTCGTTCAGTGCATAAATCCACGGTCGGGGACACATAGAAGCAATATATACAAGTGGTACTTAAGCACACATTGTTGGCCACCCTTTTAACCCTTGTTGGTACCCCTTCAAGTGGTAGCGCATTAGATAGAACCTGTATATAGATCGACCTAGATATCTTAAATCCCTATGTAGATAAATCCATCAACGTCCTGACTACTATAGTTCCACCGAGAAAAAAACTCAGGAAGATACTCTCTAGTACCTGGGTAGTCAAGTAGTACGAATAAGGTAACGGTCTAGCCTCCTTAGTTGATTACATGAGATATTGGGCCAAGTACTACTGTTGGACCCCACATGTATATCAAAGAGCTATAACATAGGGAAAATCCTTGTCTGTAGACACCTTGCATACCCTAACTCTTAGGAAAGACACATAAACATAATAGAAAAGATCTATTGTCTTGCAATTGTGTCTCCTACATTCTGGTTGCGAAATTACTACACATTTCTTCATGTTAAGAATTTGGGAATTTCAACAATGCAATATTCTTCAGATTGAAGTATAACTCCACCAGAGTAAAAAAAATAAAAAATAGTGGTCCCACTGGCACAATTATTTGGGACCTATCCCATTGGATTCCCATTTTCTCCTTGATTGTAGTTGTACCTTTCATTTTTAAGACTTTTTTCAGTGAACCCAACCCCTTTCGAGCATCCCTATTTTCCACCTCTCCCATTATATTCCCTGTTTCTCCCTGATCATAGTGGTACCTATCACTTATAAGTCCTTTTCTGTGGTCCCACCCACCCATTTTCCCTTACCATCACTCCCCATATCCCAATGGCCAACACTCACAACCAAGACTTGCAAGATTCCATCAATCAAACCAAGGAGTCCCTCCAACACGTGACATTTGATATTGTCTCTACCAATTCCCACATTGAAAAGTTCGAGACCCAAGTCCAAAAACAATTTGACGCTATGGATGCTAAATTCATGAACCAATTTAACACCCTCCAGTCTATTGTCAACTAGTTGTTGAACCAAACCCTAGGTACTTCCCCTAGGTACTTCCTCTCATTATCTGAATTTTCAATCCAACTCCTTTTATCGTGACCCCCGTCTTCCCCGATTCGAGGTCAATAAATTTGATAGCTCCAATCCCACAGGTTGGGTCACTCAAATGGAGCTTTATTTTTCTCTGTATGGAATTATTGATGAGTTGTCCAAAATTCGCTATTGTTACCCATGATTTTGGTCATCATGATGATGTATTGATGATGGTGTACTCGGGCTCTTCATAAGAATTATGTTACCCATAATTTTGGTCATCATGATGATCTATTGATGATGGTGTACTCAGGCTCTTCATAAGAACTTTCTCCTGAGAAAAGTTACTTTCTTCTCTTTCCAGAAATCTCGTTTTTGAAGAAGGTTCACAGGCTGCTAGTATATTTGCCTGTGAAAATGCTTGATTCTCACAGGCTGTCTTAAGCCAGGGTGCGAACATCTCGCACTGTGTTGAACTGCTAGGGTGCGAACTATTTCTAAAGCAAGGAAAAATATGAATTCTCGATGCTTCTAGAATGGAATATTCTAGAAGGATGGGTTGGCATTCGAATGGTTATCCTAGTACTGGATTCCTTGATATTTTGGGATCATTCTTATCCAAGTAACTAATTCATTCTCTCCTATATATTGATGGAATTCTCATGGAAAAGGCTAAGCAAGATTCATTGGAGAATTAGTGAAAGAATTGTGTGAAGGACTTAGCATTGAACAACAACTTGGAGACTACAACAGGTCTATCAAGGAAATTTGATCTTCTTCATGCAAGGATTGAGTAAGTGTGTGTGTCAGATCTAGGAGCCATCGAAAGGAAGGTTGCGACATCAAGTCTCAGGTTGTAATCTTTACTTTCCATTAATATGATACAGTGGCATGTCCCTTTCCCATAAAGCTATTTTCACTTTATTGTATAATTCCTTGATCATATACATAGATTAACTATTGAATATATTGAGTTGTCTTCACTTCTATTGGTTTTTGTTGTCTTGGTCTTGACTGCATGAGAGCATTGGAGCGAAGCGGGAGAAACAAAGACCATAGGAAGCGATAATAAGGTATGTTATTTGTTCTTGCCTCCTAGTTAATTCAATGGTCAAAATCTAGGGAAAGAGTCATGTTGTGTCTTGCTTTGTTCTAGATCCAGGTGGATCTAGGGAGATCGGTTAGTGTCTACACCTACGGATTTATCCAATAACAGCTATGTTGTTCTCTACTTGGATCCTGAATGCTGGAAATGGTGGAAATGATGTAGAAATGCATGCCAAGGGTATATTGCATGGACCTAGTTCATTTTCAAGCTCTATGAATGGTTTGACACTAACACCCACTATCTCTGTCATCTGACCAAGTTGAAACAATCAGGCATAGTGGGATAATTTATAATTTCTTTTGAGAATTTGGCCTTTCGCATCGAGTGCATGTCGTATGCCTTGTTCCAGGAATGCTTTATCAATGGCCTAAATGATGAAATATGAGCCTAGGTTCTCATGGATCGCCCTCAAACCTGGTTGGAAGCTACTAAGCATGCCAAAGAGTCACAACAAGTTGTTTTTTCCCANCCTTAGAGCCTCATTGTAATTATCATATTCTTTCGATTGTGAGTAACCATCACATCTCTTCTCAGAGATAAGTTGCCACCATTCTAGAGATTATTTGACTCTGTATTTTTACAGTCCCTATACATTTCTTTCATTAATAAAAATCATGTATTACTGTATCTCTGTGTTTATGGTTGCATCTCTGATATACTTCTGTTATATTATTGGATATCTGTGATATCTCTATGAATTTATTTATTATATCTCCGCTCTCATTTCGTGTCGAAAATAATTCGGATCAGTGGTATCAGAGAAGGATGCTCTTGATCGTTTTTCAGTGCATGTCCCCAACGAGGTACGAATATAGCAAGTTGGGTCTCAATCTTGTCTCTCTTGAGGAAAATCTCTCTCACACACCCAATAAACCCTCAATGGCAGAAGAAAATAAAAACGACAGAGCAGATGATTCTATCAATCTGTTGCTTGAGCAAGCTCTCACGTGATAGAGGGATGAAATGATGTAGAATTTTTCCCACATCCTTCAACGCATGCCGATAGCATCAGGCGTATCTTGATCAAGAGGCCACTTTAGAGGCACCTCACATTTTAAGGTACAAGTCAATTTTGATATTCCTGTATTTGAAGGAAAGATAGATGCAGAATCCCTAGACAAGTGGTTAAATATGCTATAACGTTATTTCTCTGTTCACAATTTTTTTGATAGAGAAAATATCACCTTCACTCTCCTTAAGGATCTCACCCATGTTAAGGATTGGTGGGAAACTTACTGGGAGAAAAGTTCCACAGAGGAGTCTGGAATATATGGGGTCGAGCCCACTTGGGCTTTGTTTGTGGATGTGGTAAAGGAAAAATATTACCCTGTTGGAAACTATGAGGACCAGTACATGAGATGGATCACACTATGGCAAGAGAGGGGCCAAGTAGTGTCGGAGTTCACCAATAACTTCCATACCTTGTGCACCAAGATGGGTATCAAAGACTTCGAGCGACATTTGGTTCTGAAATACTGCGGGGCTCTACACAGATACATCCAAACTAAAATGAATTTTCTGGATATCTCATCACTCGGTGTTGCCTATCGATATGCTGTTAAAGTTGAGCAAAAATTTAGGCACCAGAATAAACAAGAGTTCGGATCTGTAAATCGACAACAACCAAAGTATGAGAAAGACGACCCTAACAAACAACTTCCTGAAAACCAATCTAAGCCATAGGAAAAGAAGGGTCATGGGAAGACAAAGAAGGACACTTGAAAATAGTGTGATTTCCACAAAATCCCATGGCATAACACCGAGGAATTCCTCTCAAAACAATCATTGGTGGCTGAGATCAAAGATAAGGAGCTGAACCCTGATTCATAATCTGATTCTGAAAATAATGGTAAAAGACAGATCATCAACACAGACTGTTGGAGTTACTTCACACACACCTAGGATTTCTTTTTCCTAAGGTTTTTATTTGTTTATTAGTCATAATTAGTCATTATCCAGTCTGCTATATTTTAGGAGAGAACATTCCACCTGGAGAATATTCTCTTTTAGTTCACACTTCAGTTTGAGTAGTTGAGTTGAGTTTAGAAGTTGCATTGGGATCATCACCATGCAACATTGGGATCATTTCCATGATAATTTGACCTTGCCTTGGTATCATCACCAGAGTGGTGCATTAGCCTTGATTCCTTGAGTTAACTCCTCACTACTTTCTATTCAGTCAGTTAACTGAAGACTAGTTGACTGGTTAACTCAACTAGGTGGCAGTTCACTCTCGTAACTGCCTGAGAGACTAGAATAGGTGGAAGTTCACTCCCGTAACTGCTAGTGTGTGTCCAGATCACTCTAGACCACCACTATGGTGACTTGTTTCACCTCAATTCGAACGCCTTGAGATATACAAAGTATATCATGTGTAAATTATTCATTATTCACAACGGTTAATGAGAATTATTTCTATTCTTTCTCTCCTTCTTCTTCTTTTTCCATTTCTCTCTGCAAATGTGTGTATTATTGTTTAGCTAGATCTATTCTGTGTAGGTTCAACACATTTACATGGTATCATAGCCAATAGACTGCTAAGCAAAATCTACACCAACAGTTTTTGCAAGTACAAAAGACTGAAGATAGCGGAAAGATGGAATTCCAAAAAGAATTCATTCTTACACCTTACAACTATTTTGCATGGAAGGAGAAAATAGCCATACATNAGAGGGATGAAATGATGTAGAATTTTTCCCACATCCTTCAACGCATGCCGATAGCATCAGGCGTATCTTGATCAAGAGGCCACTTTAGAGGCACCTCACATTTTAAGGTACAAGTAAATTTTGATATTCCTGTATTTGAAGGAAAGATAGATGCAGAATCCCTAGACAAGTGGTTAAATATGCTATAACGTTATTTCTCTATTCACAATTTTTTTGATAGAGAAAATATCACCTTCACGCTCCTTAAGGATCTCACCCATGTTAAGGATTGGTGGGAAACTTACTGGGAGAAAAGTTCCACAGAGGAGTCTGGAATATATGGGGTCGAGCCCACTTGGGATTTGTTTGTGGATGCGGTAAAGGAAAAATATTACCCTGTTGGAAACTATGAGGACCAGTACATGAGATGGATCACACTATGGTAAGAGAGGGGCCAAGTAGTGTCGGAGTTCACCAATACCTTCCATACCTTGCGCACCAATATGGGTATCAAATACTTCGAGCGACATTTGGTTCTGAAATACTGCGGGGCTCTACACAGATACATCCAAACTAAAATGAATTTTATGGATATCTCATCACTCGGTGTTGCGTATCGATATGTTGTTAAATTTGAGCAAAAATTTAGGCACCAGAACAAACAAGAGTTCAGATCTGCAAATCAACAACAACCAAAGTATGAGAAAGACGACCCTAACAAACAACTTCCTGAAAACCAATCTAAGCCATAGGAAAATAAGGGTCATGGGAAGACAAAGAAGGACACTTGAAAATAGTGTGATTTCCACAAAATCCCCTGGCATAACACCGAGGAATTCCTCTCAAAACAATCATTGGTGGCCGAGATCAAAGATAAGGAGCTGAACCCTGATTCATAATCTGATTCTGAAAATAATGGTAAAAGACAGATCATCAACACACACTGTTGGAGTTACTTCACACACACCTAGGATTTCTTTTTCCTAAGGTTTTTATTTGTTTATTAGTTATAATTAGTCATTATCCAGTCTGCTATATTTTAGGAGAGAACATTCCACCTGGAGAATATTCTCTTTTAGTTCACACTTCAGTTTGAGTAGTTGAGTTGAGTTTAGAAGTTGCATTGGGATCATCACCATGCAACATTGGGATCATTTCCATGATAATTTGACCTTGCCTTGGTATCATCACCAGAGTGGTGCATTAGCCTTGATTCCTTGAGTTAACTCCTCACTACTTTCTATTCAGTCAGTTAACTGAAGACTAGTTGACTGGTTAACTCAACTAGGTGGCAGTTCACTCTCGTAACTGCCTGAGAGACTAGAATAGGTGGAAGTTCACTCCCGTAACTGCTAGTGTGTGTCCAGATCACTCTAGACCACCACTATGGTGACTTGTTTCACCTCAATTCGAACGCCTTGAGATATACAAAGTATATCATGTGTAAATTATTCATTATTCACAACGGTTAATGAGAATTATTTCTATTCTTTCTCTCCTTCTTCTTCTTTTTCCATTTCTCTCTGCAAATGTGTGTATTATTGTTTAGCTAGATCTATTCTGTGTAGGTTCAACACATTTACATGGTATCATAGCCAATAGACTGCTAAGCAAAATCTACACCAACAGTTTTTGCAAGTACAAAAGACTGAAGATAGCGGAAAGATGGAATTCCAAAAAGAATTCATTCTTACACCTTACAACTATTTTGCATGGAAGGAGAAAATAGCCATACATMTTTGATCCATAGGGTTGTACAGGTTAACCATGAATACAGATAYAGAGYCGACATCATCCATAGAAAAATCCAAGTACTTAAATTGCATGGATGAGGCACTCGGAACAATTTGCAGTCTTATTTCTCCTGATCTCCTTTTTCATATATCTTCCTATAAGACTCCCATTGAAGCCTGGACCATCTTGGAAGGGATATTTGGAAAATAGGATGATATGAGGGGACACATGCTGGAGGTGGATCTGCTCACATTGGATCCAAAAAGCTTCGAGAATATCCAATATTTCTTTACAAAATTCAAGGATTTACTGTCGCAACTCAAAGATTGAGGGGTTGATAAATAGAAGGAGGAGAAACAAATGGTTCTCACCATTCTCTCTAAGATTGGTCCTAAATTCTCAGTATTCATATCTACATTCCATATTTTCAGATTTTCCTCTGGAGCCACTAGGAAGATGCCTTCTCTTGAGGACTTTATCGAATCCCTCACACAAGAGCAAACCAAGCTCATCAACATGGGCGCAATCAAAGGCACAAGGGTGCATGCACTTACTGTACATGATGGCAAACACAAATATCATAAATCTAAAGATAAATATAAGAGAAATCGCATGCACATATGAAGAAGGAAGGGTACACAAAACCCTTCATCGATGCCTCTGGATCCAAAGGAGAAACGCAAAGAAAAGGAGAGAAATGCACATACCGTCACAAAGGATTTCATTTGAAATCCACATGCATGCAAAAGAAAATATATATGATGTCTCAAATACTTCAGCAAAACAACCTTGGATATCGCATCCCCAACAGTGCAAAGAAGAAGAAGCCAGAAGATTTGAATTCCAAGAAAGGCAATTCTAGCCATGCCTTGATTGCCATCAACTCCTCTCCCGATGGTTGGATTGTATATTTAGGAGCATCACATCACATGACTGCCTCAGAAGCAGTCTATTCTTCATTGGATACATGCAAAGGTCCTCCTATTCTGATGGGGGACAACTCTTTTGTCGAAGTCACTGGCAAAGGAAGGATTTAACTCACCAATGGAAGCTTCAAGAACATGTTGCATGTTCCCAAGATTTTTGTCAACCTTCTCTCTGTGTATCATTTGAAAAATTCTGGCACCATAAATAAATTCATCTTCACACCAAATTCTGTGGAAATCTACAACATGCAAACCAACTCCAGGGTTGCTACCGGTGAGGTAAATCATCAGTCTAGATTGTATACATTTTTGGAATTCATTGAACCTGATTCTGCTTTACTTCTTACTCATGTTGATGAAAGTAGTAGGATATGGCATGAAAGGTTTGAAGATTTGAATTTCATATACATGCAACAACTTAGCAAGAAAAAATTAGTTGATGGTCTACCAGACATCCATTTCTCCAAGGGAGTATGTGAGGGATGTGTTTTCGGGAAACACCCTCAAGAGAAATTCGACAAAGGAAAGTCTCAGCGAGCTTCCGCACCTTTAGATCTATCCACAGTGACCTCATGGGTCCTTTTTTTCATCCATCGATCAACAAAGTGAGGTTTGTTCTCTTTTTTGTTGATGATTTCTCACGTTTTACATGGATCTACTTTCTCAGGCAAAAATTATGAGGTCTTTCAACACCTCAAAGATTTCAAAGCTTTGGTTGAGACACATTTCGGAAAGAAGATAAAAGTCCTTCAAACTGATAATGGGGGAGAGTATGTGAATCATGAGATCCACAATCTTTTCCGTGAGGCAGGGATTCAGTTGCAGCATACAGTTCCCTATACTCTGCAGCAAAACGGAGTTGCTAAGCGGAAAAACCGATCTCTAAAAGAGATGGCATCTTGCATGTTGCATGAAAAGTCACTACCATAGAAAATATGGGCTGAAGGACTTAACTATGAAACATACATTCAAAATAGATATCCCCATAGATATTTTAAGGATAAGACCCCCTACGAGGCTTGGAGTGGCCTCAAATCGGAAGTGACCCACTTTCGTATTTTTGGTTCACATGCATGGGCCATAATTCGCTCTGAAAAGAGGAAGGCACTTGATCCACAGAGCACTAAGTGCATTTTTGTTGGATACCCTGATGGTGTGAAGGGATATTGACTTATTGATATTTCCTCGGACTGACTCATCATTGAGCATAGTGTCCAATTCGAGGAAAGTGTCTTGCATGCACCTCAACAGCCGCATGCAGACACCTTCACTCTTCCACCTGTCCGATATGATGAGCATGCACATGCCGAATCTTCTTCAAACGAGAGTTCTAATTCAGAGGACTCAGATGATTCAGATTCATTACAGTCATATGTAGAGTCAGAGCATCCCAATGCGGTTGCAGAGCTAGAGAAAAGGCCCAAGTGGGCACAAACTAATCTCCATGATGCAGGGGATCTCATGGGTGATCCAATCGATACTAGGAGAAATCGATCTATTTGAGGATCCTTCTATTGCACTCACTGCCACTAAACCATTGCCTTCTAGGTATATTTTCTTGGTTTAGTCTTCATATCTAGAGTCTTATGGCGAAGCTGCTAGAAATCCCTTTTGGGAATCCGCCATGCAAGAGGAGTACAACTCCCTCCTCGAGAACCACACTTGGGATCGGGTTCCCCTTATTTATGGGAGGAAACTTGTCAGATGCAGATGGGTCTACAGGACCAAGAGCACAGTGGATGGACAGATCAATAGATACAAATCCAGGCTTGTTGCCAAAGGATTTCAACAGGTTCATGGTATTGACTATGATGAGGCCTTCACTCCAGTAGCAAATATGGATTCCATTCAATTGGCCCTTACCATTGCGACAACCAAGGGATGGGAAGTCCATCATATGGACATGAAGAATGCATTCTTCGTAGTGATCTCTCTGAGGATATCTACATGGAGCAGCCCTAGGGATTTATGCAAGACTCATCTTTGGTCTGTCGACTGAAGAAGTCACTTTATGGCCTCAAGCAATCTCCGAGGGCATGGTATGCCAAGATGGACTCCTACCTTTTGTCACAGAACTTTGTACATTGTAAATTAGACCCGAATGTATACATGCTCAGGACAACTGATTCACTTCTACTTTTAGTTCTGTATGTCGATGATTTGTTGATCACCGATTGCTTGACTTCAACGATTACTTCATTCAAGAGGATTCTTCATGACAAGTTTTTGATGAAAGACATGGGTCCGCTACACTTCTTACTTGGACTTGAGATCAGTCAGGATGCATCAAGTATTAAACTATCTCAAGCCAAGTATGCACGAGATATCCTTGAGAGATTTCACATGACAGACTGCAATTATGCTCCAACTCCTTTCCTATCAGGACTCAAACTTGAGGATGGCGAAGAGACTCCACCGGTTGACATCACACTGTACATACAACTAGTGGGGAGCTTGTTGTATCTAACACACTCTAGACCAGACCTCTCACATGTAGTTGGCGCAGTTTCCAGGTCCATGCAGGAGTCGCATGAGCTACATTGGAAAGATGCAAAGCGTATCCTTTGATATGTACAGGGCACCATCACCTTTGGGATTCATTATGCAGCAGACTCTACATTAGATATCATTGGTTTTACTGATTCCGACTGGGCTAGCGATAGCATTGATCGCAAGTCCACATCTGATTACTCACTTAGTATTGGTTATGGGCCTATCTATTGGTCGAGAAAGAAGAAAAATGCTATTGCTCTATCTTCAGCTGAGGCAAAGTATAGAGGGGTAGTTAACATAACCATTCAGGTTGTGTGGCTACAACATTTTCTCACTGAGTTGGGCATTCAGTTTCATCGACCGATCGTCATCTGGTGTGACAACTAGAGCACTTTGAAATTCTGTAGAGATCCAGTTCAAAGGCAGCGGACAAAGCACATCAAGATCCACATGCACTACATCCGGGACTTGGTACATAAGGGGATCATCGACTTACAGTTTTTTCCTTCAGCAGAATAGACGACAGGCATTTTCACCAAGACATTCATTGAGAAGAAATTCCATTCTCTGTGAGGTCATCTTGGAGTGAAGGACACAGTTTCGTAGCAACTTTAGTTCTTATTTTTACATGCATTGTACCTTGAGGGGGTTTTTTTCCCATGAGGTTTTCCCTCTTTCCTCACTTTATTTTCAGTGTATATTTTGTACTTGGGTACCTAACATGGCCTCGTTGTCGAGACCCAATATTCATTTTCACCATAGTGATGTTCAAAGGGGGTGTTGGAGTTACTTCACACACACCTAGGATTTCTTTTTCCTAAGATTTTTATTTGTTTATTAGTCATAATTAGTCATTATCCAGTCTCATATATTTTAGGAGAGAATATTCCACCTGGAGAATATTCTCTTTCAGTTCACACTTCAGTTTGAATAGTTGAGTTGAGTTTAGATGTTGTATTGGGATCATCACCATGCTAATTCGACCTTGCGTTGGTATCCTCACTACTTTCTGTTCAGTCAGTTAGCTAAAGACTAGTTGACTAGTTAACTCAACTAGGTGGCAGTTCACTCCCATAACTGCCTAAGAGACTAGAATAGGTGGTAGTTCACTCCCATAACTACTGGTGTGTGTCTAGATCACTCTAGACCACCAATATGACGACTTGGTTCACCTCAAGTCGAAATCCTTGAGATATACAGAGTATATCATGTGTAAATTATTCATTATTCACAATGGTAAATGAGAATTCTTTCTATTCTTTCTCTCCTTCTTCTTTTTCCAATTCTCTCTGCAAATGTGTGTATTATTGTTTAGCTAGATCTATTCTGTGCAGGTTCAACACATTTACATAGACCCCATTGCTATTGTTGTGATCGCAACAATTCAACCAGAAGAACTAATAGATCCTGAAGAGGGGGAGCACCTTTTTCATTCACAGATGTGAGTGAAGGGGACCCCATTGCATTTTATTATTGATAGCGGAAGCGAGAAGAAACTCATATCAATAGAGGTCATCAAATAGTTGTGATTGTCGAAAACACCACACCCGCAACCATACAACATCCAACCCTTCAAGGATGAGGTCTTATGTGATGTTTCCCCATTGGATGTATATGATGTTCTCTTGGGCCAGCCATATATGTGGAGATGCCATGTTGTTTATGATTCTCGACCCTGTAGTGTCATTGTTTCTCTAGGGGTTCATCTCTACAGAATATCATAGGTAGTTTCGACTATTGTTCTACTTAAATAGTGCNCGACATCATCCATAGAAAAATCCAAGTACTTAAATTGCATGGATGAGGCACTCGGAACAATTTGCAGTCTTATTTCTCCTGATCTCCTTTTTCATATATCTTCCTATAAGACTCCCATTGAAGCCTGGACCATCTTGGAAGGGATATTTGGAAAATAGGATGATATGAGGGGACACATGCTGGAGGTGGATCTGCTCACATTGGATCCAAAAAGCTTCGAGAATATCCAATATTTCTTTACAAAATTCAAGGATTTACTGTCGCAACTCAAAGATTGAGGGGTTGATAAATAGAAGGAGGAGAAACAAATGGTTCTCACCATTCTCTCTAAGATTGGTCCTAAATTCTCAGTATTCATATCTACATTCCATATTTTCAGATTTTCCTCTGGAGCCACTAGGAAGATGCCTTCTCTTGAGGACTTTATCGAATCCCTCACACAAGAGCAAACCAAGCTCATCAACATGGGCGCAATCAAAGGCACAAGGGTGCATGCACTTACTGTACATGATGGCAAACACAAATATCATAAATCTAAAGATAAATATAAGAGAAATCGCATGCACATATGAAGAAGGAAGGGTACACAAAACCCTTCATCGATGCCTCTGGATCCAAAGGAGAAACGCAAAGAAAAGGAGAGAAATGCACATACCGTCACAAAGGATTTCATTTGAAATCCACATGCATGCAAAAGAAAATATATATGATGTCTCAAATACTTCAGCAAAACAACCTTGGATATCGCATCCCCAACAGTGCAAAGAAGAAGAAGCCAGAAGATTTGAATTCCAAGAAAGGCAATTCTAGCCATGCCTTGATTGCCATCAACTCCTCTCCCGATGGTTGGATTGTATATTTAGGAGCATCACATCACATGACTGCCTCAGAAGCAGTCTATTCTTCATTGGATACATGCAAAGGTCCTCCTATTCTGATGGGGGACAACTCTTTTGTCGAAGTCACTGGCAAAGGAAGGATTTAACTCACCAATGGAAGCTTCAAGAACATGTTGCATGTTCCCAAGATTTTTGTCAACCTTCTCTCTGTGTATCATTTGAAAAATTCTGGCACCATAAATAAATTCATCTTCACACCAAATTCTGTGGAAATCTACAACATGCAAACCAACTCCAGGGTTGCTACCGGTGAGGTAAATCATCAGTCTAGATTGTATACATTTTTGGAATTCATTGAACCTGATTCTGCTTTACTTCTTACTCATGTTGATGAAAGTAGTAGGATATGGCATGAAAGGTTTGAAGATTTGAATTTCATATACATGCAACAACTTAGCAAGAAAAAATTAGTTGATGGTCTACCAGACATCCATTTCTCCAAGGGAGTATGTGAGGGATGTGTTTTCGGGAAACACCCTCAAGAGAAATTCGACAAAGGAAAGTCTCAGCGAGCTTCCGCACCTTTAGATCTATCCACAGTGACCTCATGGGTCCTTTTTTTCATCCATCGATCAACAAAGTGAGGTTTGTTCTCTTTTTTGTTGATGATTTCTCACGTTTTACATGGATCTACTTTCTCAGGCAAAAATTATGAGGTCTTTCAACACCTCAAAGATTTCAAAGCTTTGGTTGAGACACATTTCGGAAAGAAGATAAAAGTCCTTCAAACTGATAATGGGGGAGAGTATGTGAATCATGAGATCCACAATCTTTTCCGTGAGGCAGGGATTCAGTTGCAGCATACAGTTCCCTATACTCTGCAGCAAAACGGAGTTGCTAAGCGGAAAAACCGATCTCTAAAAGAGATGGCATCTTGCATGTTGCATGAAAAGTCACTACCATAGAAAATATGGGCTGAAGGACTTAACTATGAAACATACATTCAAAATAGATATCCCCATAGATATTTTAAGGATAAGACCCCCTACGAGGCTTGGAGTGGCCTCAAATCGGAAGTGACCCACTTTCGTATTTTTGGTTCACATGCATGGGCCATAATTCGCTCTGAAAAGAGGAAGGCACTTGATCCACAGAGCACTAAGTGCATTTTTGTTGGATACCCTGATGGTGTGAAGGGATATTGACTTATTGATATTTCCTCGGACTGACTCATCATTGAGCATAGTGTCCAATTCGAGGAAAGTGTCTTGCATGCACCTCAACAGCCGCATGCAGACACCTTCACTCTTCCACCTGTCCGATATGATGAGCATGCACATGCCGAATCTTCTTCAAACGAGAGTTCTAATTCAGAGGACTCAGATGATTCAGATTCAAATTCAGATTCAGTACAGTCATATGCAGAGTCAGAGCATCCCAATGCGGTTGCAGAGCTAGAGAAAAGGCCCAAGTGGGCACAAACTAATCTCCATGATGCAGGGGATCTCGTAGGTGATCCAATCGATACTAGGAGGAATCGATCTATTTGAGGAGCCTTCTATTGCACTCACTACCACTAAACCATTGCCTTCTAGGCATATTTTCTTGGTTTAGTCTACAGATCTAGAGTCTTATGGCGAGGCTGCTAGAAATCCCTTTTGGGAATCCGCCATGCAAGAGGAGTACAACTCCCTCCTCGAGAACCACACTTGGGATCGGGTTCCCCTTATTTCTGGGAGGAAACTTGTCAGATGCAGATGGGTCTACAGGACCAAGAGCACAGCGGATGGACAGATCAATAGATACAAAGCCAGGCTTGTTGCCAAAGGATTTCAACAGGTTCATGGTATTGACTATGATGAGGCCTTCACTCCAGTAGCGAATATGGATTCCATTCAATTGGCCCTTACCATTGCGACAGCCAAGGGATGGGAAGTCCATCATATGGACGTGAAGAATGCATTCTTCGTAGTGATCTCTCTGAGGAGATCTACATGGAGCAGCCCTAGGGATTTATGCAGGACTCATCTTTGGTATGTCGACTGAAGAAGTCACTTTATGGCCTCAAGCAGGCTCCGAGGGCATGGTATGCCAAGATGGACTCCTACCTTTTGTCACAGAACTTTGTACATTGTAAATTAGACCCGAATGTATACATGCTCAGGACAACTGATTCACTTCTACTTTTAGTTCTGTATGTCGATGATTTGTTGATCACCGATTGCTTGACTTCAACGATTACTTCATTCAAGAGGATTCTTCATGACAAGTTTTTGATGAAAGACATGGGTCCGCTACACTTCTTACTTGGACTTGAGATCAGTCAGGATGCATCAAGTATTAAACTATCTCAAGCCAAGTATGCACGAGATATCCTTGAGAGATTTCACATGACAGACTGCAATTATGCTCCAACTCCTTTCCTATCAGGACTCAAACTTGAGGATGGCGAAGAGACTCCACCGGTTGACATCACACTGTACATACAACTAGTGGGGAGCTTGTTGTATCTAACACACTCTAGACCAGACCTCTCACATGTAGTTGGCGCAGTTTCCAGGTCCATGCAGGAGTCGCATGAGCTACATTGGAAAGATGCAAAGCGTATCCTTTGATATGTACAGGGCACCATCACCTTTGGGATTCATTATGCAGCAGACTCTACATTAGATATCATTGGTTTTACTGATTCCGACTGGGCTAGCGATAGCATTGATCGCAAGTCCACATCTGATTACTCACTTAGTATTGGTTATGGGCCTATCTATTGGTCGAGAAAGAAGAAAAATGCTATTGCTCTATCTTCAGCTGAGGCAAAGTATAGAGGGGTAGTTAACATAACCATTCAGGTTGTGTGGCTACAACATTTTCTCACTGAGTTGGGCATTCAGTTTCATCGACCGATCGTCATCTGGTGTGACAACTAGAGCACTTTGAAATTCTGTAGAGATCCAGTTCAAAGGCAGCGGACAAAGCACATCAAGATCCACATGCACTACATCCGGGACTTGGTACATAAGGGGATCATCGACTTACAGTTTTTTCCTTCAGCAGAATAGACGACAGGCATTTTCACCAAGACATTCATTGAGAAGAAATTCCATTCTCTGTGAGGTCATCTTGGAGTGAAGGACACAGTTTCGTAGCAACTTTAGTTCTTATTTTTACATGCATTGTACCTTGAGGGGGTTTTTTTCCCATGAGGTTTTCCCTCTTTCCTCACTTTATTTTCAGTGTATATTTTGTACTTGGGTACCTAACATGGCCTCGTTGTCGAGACCCAATATTCATTTTCACCATAGTGATGTTCAAAGGGGGTGTTGGAGTTACTTCACACACACCTAGGATTTCTTTTTCCTAAGATTTTTATTTGTTTATTAGTCATAATTAGTCATTATCCAGTCTCATATATTTTAGGAGAGAATATTCCACCTGGAGAATATTCTCTTTCAGTTCACACTTCAGTTTGAATAGTTGAGTTGAGTTTAGATGTTGTATTGGGATCATCACCATGCTAATTCGACCTTGCGTTGGTATCCTCACTACTTTCTGTTCAGTCAGTTAGCTAAAGACTAGTTGACTAGTTAACTCAACTAGGTGGCAGTTCACTCCCATAACTGCCTAAGAGACTAGAATAGGTGGTAGTTCACTCCCATAACTACTGGTGTGTGTCTAGATCACTCTAGACCACCAATATGACGACTTGGTTCACCTCAAGTCGAAATCCTTGAGATATACAGAGTATATCATGTGTAAATTATTCATTATTCACAATGGTAAATGAGAATTCTTTCTATTCTTTCTCTCCTTCTTCTTTTTCCAATTCTCTCTGCAAATGTGTGTATTATTGTTTAGCTAGATCTATTCTGTGCAGGTTCAACACATTTACATAGACCCCATTGCTATTGTTGTGATCGCAACAATTCAACCAGAAGAACTAATAGATCCTGAAGAGGGGGAGCACCTTTTTCATTCACAGATGTGAGTGAAGGGGACCCCATTGCATTTTATTATTGATAGCGGAAGCGAGAAGAAACTCATATCAATAGAGGTCATCAAATAGTTGTGATTGTCGAAAACACCACACCCGCAACCATACAACATCCAACCCTTCAAGGATGAGGTCTTATGTGATGTTTCCCCATTGGATGTATATGATGTTCTCTTGGGCCAGCCATATATGTGGAGATGCCATGTTGTTTATGATTCTCGACCCTGTAGTGTCATTGTTTCTCTAGGGGTTCATCTCTACAGAATATCATAGGTAGTTTCGACTATTGTTCTACTTAAATAGTGCTGCAATGTACTATCTCATATTGCAAAATTCAACTTCTTCACAATCTGTTCAAAAGGGGAATAGAAGGACACTGCAACCACTACAACCTCGCCCCAAGCACCTTCTATCCAACAACAGCAGGTCGACAAGGTTGCAACAAAGAAAAAAGAATCCTTCTTCACACCGTCCTCTCATATAGCTCAACTTTTTGAACAGCCTCAACCTCAACAGTTTCATGACATACTTCCACAAACTGAGTAGCGCGACATCTCTAACAAGGCAAGCACCTCACCAAGATTCAGATTCAGCAAACGCTTTTTCCTCTCCCCCGGGCACTCAATGCAATGGAGACTATTGCTTCCTAAGGAGGGAGGATTGATCCAAGTGGATATCGGTGACCACCCACCTTTTCCAACTAGCTCAAAATAGTTTTTTGCAATTTTGGTAATCTACTATTTTTAGCAGTTTTTCAGGTCTTGAACTTTCAGAGCCATTTTGAGGCCCTAAACGACGTTTTTTGGGAAAACGGGGAGCAACATGAAACTTCCTTTGATGTTGCTCACACAAAAATTGTAGTCCTCGGATAGATATTTCTAATGAGGTATCAAGCGCCCCAAATGAAGATCGTATGCAAAAGTTACACCCCTGGGAAGTTGACGTGTCAACTAACTCCATCGAGGCCCAAAAACCTTTTGTCTTTTCATCTTTCGGGGTTAAGGTTTTGGATTTTCCTTATGTTAAAAAGGCCCTTAGTGCCTCATTGTAATGATCATCTTATTGCGAATGCGAGTAGCCGTCACATCTATTCTCAAAGATAATCTACCACCATTCTAGCGAGTCTTTGACTCTGTATTGTTATAGTCTCTGTTGTTTATGGATAAATTCGTGAGTGCGGACACAGACCAATCTCCCCAGATCCACCTGAATCTGGAACAAACCGTAACAGAATACTACTCTTTCCCTAGATCTAACTATTGAACGAACTAAGAGAAATGGATGGTGTTCATACCTTATAAACGCTCTCCTTTAATCTCTGTTGT
>JZKD02S1718680.1:200289-222176 GCA_000966675.3 Picea glauca
CTAGGGTACCACGTAGTCTTGTTAATAAATATATTCATTTAAAGAATATAAAAAGCCACATCAATGACCTCCCAAATTTTATAATCGTTGGGTATTCTTACCATATATATGGGTTAAAATATTTATGATTTAATCATAAAAAGGACATACCCATTCAGAATAACAGTTTGTTGAAACTAATGATTTAAATGAGAGTTTGATGAACTGCAAAAAAATTTAGCGCAGCTGGAGGTCGTAGATCAGATTAAAAGATTGATTTAATTTGGAAGATCTAATTTTGCGCACCAAGAGTAGGCCCATTGTCGATCCTCTGGAATTGACTGAGAAGGAGACATATTCTCATTTTTTAGAGATAACTGAAATAACCTCTTCATTCGATTAAATCAGTGCAGGATTGATTTTGTTAATTGATTTTTTATTTTCCAATCGGTTGTATCAATTTAGTATTAATATTATGTAATATTTTATAGAAGTCGACATGGATCAACCAAGAAACTGGTTTCAATATTTTATGCGACTGATAAGTCACCACCAATGCCTACCGCGGTTGTTATATCAATTTTGACGTGTAAGCAGATAATTATGTTTTTATAACAAAGATGCAAATAATTTATGCTCGACGATCCTTCAATGTTGACTTTTGTCCCATACACATGAATTGACTTAGACTAATTATGTAAACACACAATTGGCTAATGGCGGTGGATGTTGCTTGACTTCTCTCCCCCAACCATGAATTGACTTAGAGTAATTTTGTAAACACACAATTGGATGATGGCGGTGGAGGTTGTTGATGTTTGTGCATCACTAACAATAACCATAGAACTAAGAAGTGTCTACAATAACATCCAAATTAAATATTTCTGCATTGAAGTTAATGTCACTTTAATAACACTATTATCTATGATAAATGGAACCAACAACATCACTTTGCTTGTAACTTGCGTTCATTTATATATTGATATGGAAATTTATATATAAAAAGACCAACCTAATAAGTTGTTTAAACTAAATTTAAAATAATCCTTTAAACTAAGGTAGAGAAGATATTTAAAATAAGTTGTTTAAATTATATTTGTTAAAAAAATCTATATGTTGAACTTGTTCCATATGTAAGTCAGAGAGAAAAATTCAATCAAATATGTCTATCGTTGCATTATGCATTTGCTAAAATTAGTAAGTGTTTCATGTTAACAGACCATTATTTTGGCAGAAGCACACGACAGGATAGCGAGAGGAACTTATGTAGGTAATTATATTGTGCCGAAGATCTTACACATGGGTGTTATAGAAATATTTGCCTCACCCTATGAAAATTTTCTCAGAAGGCCTTACTCCATTTGCCTATGCAAACTTGAAGTCCCTTTTTGCAAATCTTAGAGATAAAAACATTATTTTTTCACATATACGCACCATATCTATTATACAACATGTGTATATGCAAGTTGCACCACTCCAACCCGTGTACATTGGTTTTTTTCCCAATATTAAAAAAATGTTGTGAGGTTTCCATGTCACATCACAAGATCCATGATCCTTGACCTTCCATATACTGGAAACATTCTAAATCAGCCCTTCAGTTCCACTTGAAGGTTATAAATGGGCCAAATCTGAGCTATGGAAAAGAGGATAAAAATTCAACTTTGAGAGAAAAGTTACTCTAGAGAAACTATTCACCTCATATTGAGTCTGCATCCCTTTATCCTTTTAAGCCTGAACACATTGTTCATCCCCCAAGATCTTCCCTACATGATTGAGGACATCATTGTCTCTCTTATATGATATTTTATTTAGTGGAGGATTGAAGTGGTGGAGGCCCAGCTGGAAGGGACTTCGTTTCTCAGTTCCGAACTATGTTGACATAGAAGTTTGTAATTCATTCACTTCTGTTGATTACATTTTAATAGAAATACTCTTTTCTATTCCAATTAATATCTTGCAACTATTTGAATTTTTATTCCATGGGTGTATTTGTTATGAATGTTGATGGGTTATGCTATTGAATGTGCTAACATTATATATTATCACCATATTCTTGCATTTCTTGGTTGTTGAGGACAAGTTGCAAGTGTATTTCCTTGAGTCAAGTGCTCAACAGTGGACTTCATCGAACATTTGGATGAGGTAGGCCCTTTATCTTGTCTTGCTAGCATATTTATTTATATAGCATATCTCATATTAGAGTTGATTTTGCAGTCATTTCTGTCTGTTGTGGTTTACCCCTAGCCATAGAGACATTTTCCTCGTAATAGAATTGGCGACCATACTGGGGAAAGAATCTTCTTTTCAGGGTTTGGAGTTTTTTTCTCCTTTCATTGATCTCATTTATATGAGTTTCTTGTTGTATGACTATTTGATAGCCTCTATTCATTCTGAGTCTAAGTTTCGTATCATTCTCCTTAACCTGGTTGTGTTTTAACACATATACGTGGGTTTTTACCTAACAGTCGCGTACATACACATGTTGTCCTTCTGCAAGAGGTGTATATACACGCTTTTCTCCTGAACGGTCGCGTACATCATCCTTTGTTGCTTGGTTGCTGGGTTTGATGTTTTTTGGGTAAGTTTTGATGGTTGTTGAGTCTTCTTGGGTCTCTGTTATGACTAGTAAGTGTTTATGGAATGATAGGAAACCTTTCTTTGGTTGAATTTTTGGGTAGTGTCTTTATCATCATCCTTTTCATTTGATTGTCCTTGCATCTTGGGTTGGGTGTTTTCTTCTTGATATCCTACTTGGTTTGTCTCTATTTACATATAGTAGAATATTTGTATCAAGTTGCTTTTCAGTCCTTGCATTTTCATTCTTTTATATTGAAAATACAAAAATATTAGGCATTTTACATTGATGGCATTTGATCTTTTGGGTTCTTATCATTGATCTTAGTACATGTAAAGAAAGATTGCATCTTATTTGGAATTGCATAACTAAATTGAAAATTGCATTTTGAAAAGCATATCATTTATTGGGAATTGAAGTTAGGACATTCCATTGTATTCATATTCATTTATTTTACTTGATGATTCATAACATCACTAGTTTCACGACCGCACCTTTTTTGAGTAAGCAAGGCTACTAAAAGTAACGCTGATAATTTAAAATTGATTAGTAATGATTTTATTTTCTAGGGTGCACAAACAAGCTTAGGATTTAGAGCCTTGAAATATGATTTTGTGAGTAAATTTGTCCAAGGCTATTAAATCAACATATGTGTCTAACTAAGGGAATGGTGAAATCCATTGTATAATTGGTGATGTTATGAGGCTCCTCTTACACCAGAGTTAAAGATGAGGTCATGTGAGGTTGTTTGAAGGGATATCCCCCCGATACCTTCTTAGCGTTAAATATATTTCTAGGGATCTATTCGTATATGGGGATCTTGATAGTACCTTTACCTCTGTGAGAGGTGGTGCTTTCGAGATTTTAGGCTTTGTTACCCTGCCCATATAGTGGACCTGACTTATGACTATTCACCTACGCATCGTTTATATCGTGGTTTCTTAGTTGCTTGACATAGATACCACATAGGTTACTTGCAAGGGTTATTCTGCGAGTACCCTGGGTCACATAAGGGTCAGACAACACACATCCTTTATGGAGGATTACCTCTCCAGGGGGATCTGACCGACTCATTGTTAAGCCCATGAGGGTCCTTATAACTATTTATAATAACTCTGATCTTTAGCAGGGAGTCTTAGGCCCCTCTTGGGCGAGGAATACCTACTTTAGGGAGGGAGTCCCCTTTCACCCACTTTATCCTGTTTGTGTGCATATTGGCCTTTTATTTTATTTTGGTGTGCTCTTTGATTATTAGTTGACCTTAGGATTTTATTTTGTGCTCTAAGTTTTCATTATCATGGATAGTGGAGTCCCTTTGGCTCCATCATTTAATGATACATCCCCCATGGCATTCACTCATTTCATGGGGATGAATTCGTTCGTGTTTCATAATGGTATGCAGAACTATGATACTCATTCAGTGCCTTGGGTCTCTAATAATTTTTCTCATGGTATGCCAGACATGTCTTCACAATTTCCATCCTCTATCTCATCTCCTTATGTGAATAATAGTTGTAGGTCTGGGGGCATGATGCCTCCTGGTTCTCCCTTTTTGTTTGGTGGGAGTCATATCCCTCAAACAACTCTTACGATATGAGGTTGCAATCTTCCTTCCTATGGATCCAATTTTCCAGGAGCAAGTGCTCAAATGGGAGGTCATTCTACTTATTACACTCTTTCCACCTATCCTTCTTTTGCTATGACGGTTCCTATGAATGATTTTCCCATGGTGTACCTTCGTATGTTCTCTGGTGTTCCATCTGGAGGGATTCATTCTTATATTATGGGAAACCCCCTTCACGAAGTTCCTTCATCTGGGGGCAACATATATTCTCACATGAAGAACCCTTGTCATGTCGCTTTCTCTTCGCAAGCGGCTTCCTCAGTATCAATTCCCTTACACCCCTTTATGAATTAGTATGGAGGAGGATATTATCCTGCTGGAAAGGGCCATGGTGTATACCAAAACCCTTCTTGGCTTGTAATTTCTCAAAAATAGTATTTCCCAGAGCCTTGGTCTCAAATGCCACAACTAACAGCTGCCACAATTCCAATCAATGCAATTCATATTGGCATTATATCACCAATCTATGTTAGTCATGTTGGAGATTGGTTGACAACCTATGCAAGTCATGTCGAAGACCAGCAACTAGTCGCTGCAAGTCATGTTGGGGGCACAAATCTAGTCATTGCTAGTCACACTGCACATACATCAGAAACCTCTACTAGTCATATTGGGGATTCATCACCAACCTCTACTAGTCATGTTGGGGATTCATCATCAACCACTACTAGTCATGTTGAGGTTTCACCACCAACCTCTGCAAGTCATGTTGGAGATTTTCTACTAGGCTCTGCAAGTCATGTTGGAAACATGTCACCAGCCACTGCAAGTCATGCTGGGGGAATCCATACAATTGAGAAGCCTAGACGTGTAAGACGTAATCCCAAGTTCCTTTGTAGGATTTTCGAAGGATATCACTTTACTCGTTTGTTCCTCACTCGTGTGGTACCAAAAGCATGGTCCTTACCTGGGGGCCCTTCAGGTTTTGAGTTGTCTTTGATTTCTCAACCTTCTTTGGTTGATACAGCGGTCATGCCGATGCAATATTTGGCTGACACCCCTCTCCCTTTAGGGGATGATGCATCACTGGACCTTGTTGTCTCACATCCTATTCAACCAGTGGTCGTGTTGATGCAATCTTCGACCGACACCACTCCTATTTTTGGGGGTGATACATCTCGTGACCTTGTTGTCTCATACCCTATTCAACTAATGGTTGAAGAAGTGGTCGTGTTGATGCAATATTCGGCTGATCCCAATCTTCTCTTGGAGAGTGAAAATCCTAAGGAAGTGACATTGTCGATGCAATCTTCAGTCAATCCCACTCTTCTTTTGGAGGGTGATGCATCCTTTGACCATGTCCTTAGCATTTCTAGTCTTGTACCTTTTGAAAAAGGGAGCATTCTACTCTCTCTGAGCATGCTCCCTCCAAGTCCTAGGGTGTTTTCATTTGATTGGAATGGTCTTGTATAGCCTCAACTTATTTCTTCTACACCCTTCCAGATAAGGGAATTCTTCGATATATTGTAGATAAGGTAACCTCTACAAGTTTTTTATCCTCCTCAACTTGGAAAGCTTTGGTTTTTCTCAAGCTTGTGTCAGCTACCTATGAGTTGCTGAATTTCGACAGAAATCCTGCATAGGAGTCTTGGCCTCCCCCATGACATGTCGCCTAGAAACCCCCCAGCAAGTCTAATTTAAGATCATTTTTTACTCTCTCAAAAAGGGAAAAGATTATCGAGTGGACTTGTCTCTTTCACACTTGTAAATTGGATTTGAAAGGATGTCTATTTGGTGAAATTGTATCCCTTTTTCAAACCAAGTAGACTAAGATTACGAAAAAGGACATTTTTTGGCGTTAATTTGTAATTGCATCTCACTCTCTTTCTTGCAGTATTGAGCCTATTGATGGTTCTCTCTTTTGCATTATAAGCCTTTCAACTCAGCAGTTTGCATTAGCATCCAAGAAGAGCCTTGTTTATATCCTTTGCAGCTTGACACCCTATACCCAAGAGGAAACATTCCCCCGAGTGTCCATATCCTGCATGCACCTTCTTGCATTGAGAATATGTATGTTCCATTGCTGGAAATAGATCGCTTACTTGTGACACTCGTTTCCTCCTTTGTATCATATCATTCATTTGGAAATGAAAGAAAAAAAAGACGGGCGGGAAAATAATATTATCTTATATTGGCAACAATTGTGTCGCCTTTGAAGAGAGCACAAAATTTTTGAGTCCACTTGTCATAAATTTTTTATGTTTAACATGACCATAGGAAGATGAGCTCATTACAAAGAGTTTACTCCCCCAACTAGTTACTCGTCTAGTCCCTATGGACAGTTTTATTGATGCCTCCTGCATCTCAAAGTTTCATCATTTAGTCTATGCTGCCAGAGTCTTCCATATGTCTCATGCTCTTGTTTAAAGGATGTCTATAAAATTGTGTCGAGCATTCCTCAAAACTCTTGACTTTGCATGTTATCCATACCCTCAGTGTCTCCTAGAATTACATGAAGTTGTAGTCCTATTGTGAACTTGGTCCTACTTTCCTCATTGGTAGGTAACCTTGAACCCAACAATCACCATTTCATCATTGGTCATTGAATGGGTGGTTTCCCTTGTGTTCGACGACAATAAATCTATTCAAGCATTGGGATTTGTGCAATGTCTTGGATTCCATTATCCTTATTGGCAATTTCCTCACCTTTGTCAGCAATTTTCCTTATTGGCTGCTATTAAGAGGGTATTTTTTGTGTACCTCTTTCATTTGGCACACACGAAAAATGCACAAGGTCGTTGGTTTGTGAACATGTTATTCATCCAATTTCCTCCAAATCATCAAGCTCTTGATTTGTACCTCATGTTGAATGATGAGAGATGCCTCAATGCTCTCCTTTCAGTGGGTCCCCTTCCATCAACTTCGGATCATCTATTCTAGAGACGAGACCTAGAGTCCTATGAGTACCTAGAGGCTTGCAATCATTAGTGGCATGTTCTCTCACCATAGACAGTTGGGAATACATCAATGTCTCCTGATCGATGGATTCTTCAAGTGTTCAACCCTAACACCTTTATTCACACTTGTAAGAATGTACTCAATGTCTTGATACCTACTTTCATTATCAATAGGTTGTCTTGTGTTTGTTAACGATATACCTTAATGACCGGTAATCAAACGAGGTCTCATTGTGCTCGACCTCAACTCCTTTATTCACACGATGTGGAATTTCACCTTTGGTAGATTGTGTAGAATACTTGAAGACATCAATTCATAGTCGCAACTTTCTTGAGTTGTTGCTATCTTTCATTGGACCAGTACCTATGTAACTTCAATGATCATGGGAGATCAAATTGCACTCCATTGTATACAGATATCTTCATATTGACTCCGAGACTGGTTTTACTGGGCCTTGTTTGTGATTATGACAACCTTTGTCATGTAGCCACCTTTGTATTGCCTATTCATGGCCATGAACAACTGTTTGGTATATTTTCACATGGATCTGCAGTGTAATTCAAATTGGCATCCATGTGTACAAAGTTAGTGCAGATTGTAATGAGAAACTAGTTCATCCAGATGGGTCCCCATTACTCCACTTCTGGGTATTATAATGTATTTCAGCCATCACAGATACTCCCTTGACCTCACACATTAGGGGGCATTTGTTATAGAAATATTTTCCTCACCCTATGAAAATTTGCTCAGAAGGCCTTGTTCCATTTCCCTATGCAGAATTGAAGTCCCCTTTTCCAAATCTCATAGCTAAAAACATTATTTTTCCACATATGCGTGCCCTATCTATTATACAACATGCATATACGCAGGTTGCACCACCACATCCCGCGTACATCGAGTTTCGTTCCAAAAATTAGAAAATGGTGTCGGGTTTCCATGTCACGTCACGAGATCCATGATCCTTGACCTTCCATATAATGGAAATGTTTTGAATCAACCCTTCAGTTCACTTGAAGGCTATAAATGGGCCAAATCCAAGCTATGGAAAAGAGGAGAAGAAATCAACTTTGAGAGCAAAGTTACTCTCGAGAAATTATTCACTTCATATTGAGTCTGCATCCCTTTATCATTTTAAGTTTGAACACATTGTTCAGCCCCCAAGCTCTTCCCTACATGACTGAGGACCTCATTGTCTCTCTTATATGAGCTTGCCTTTGGTGGAGGATTGAAGTGGTGGAGGCCCAGTTGGAAGGGACTTAATTTCTCAGTTTCGAACCATGCCGATACGGAAGTTTGTAATTTATGCACTTCCGTTGATTACATTTTAATAGAAATACTCTTTTCTCGTCCAATTAATATCTTGCAAATATTTGAATTGTTATTCCATGGGCGTATTTGTCATGAATGTTGATGGATTATGCTATTGAATGTGATAACATTATATATTATCACCATATGCTTGCATTTCTTGGTTGTTGAGGAAAAGTTTCAAGTGTATTGCTTTGATTCAAGTGCTCAACTATGGAATTCTTCGAACGTATGGATGAGGTAGGCCCTTTATCTTGTCTTGCTAGCATATTTGTTTATATAGCATATTTGAGATTAGAGTTTATTTCTACAGTCATTTTCATCTGTTGTGGTTTACCCCTAGCCATAGAGATATTTTCCTCGTAACAACAGGACTATGGTGGCCTACATTCCATAGGGATGCAAAGGAATATTTTCAGACATGTGATGTTTGTCAAAGGGTCGGAAAGCCCTCCAGAAGGGATGAGACGTCATTGAATCCACAAGCTACATTACAGGTTTTTGATAAGTGGGCCATATACTTCATTGGACCGATCAACCCACTAGTAAGATGATCATGGGAGAGATACATTATTATGGCCACAAAGTATATGACTCGTTGGGAAGAAGCTACACCAGTTACAGATTGCATCTTAGAAACTGATGCACACTTTTTGTTCAAGAACATAGTAACTCCATTTGGGTGTCCAAGAATACTGATGAGTGATCATGGGACAAACTTCATCAATAAGACCATATCATATTTGACCAAATAATTCCAAATTCACCATCAGAAGATTATTCCATACCACCCATAGGCCAATGGCATCGCATAAGCATTCAACAAAATCTTAGAGAATGCATTGACAAAAATATGCAATGTAGGCAAAGATGACTGGGGCTTAAGATTCCCTTCTATATTATGGGCTTATAGGACAACCAACCATAAATTGACAGGGAGAACACCTTTCATATTGGTATACGGACAGGAGGTAGTCATGCCGATGGAGTTTATTGTACCAAGCCTATGCATCATAGCTATCATGAATTTTTTGGATTCGGGCACAATACAGGAATGCCTATCCCAACTACTACTTCTTGATGAGGATAGGTTGACCATGGGATTTCACGAGCAGCTTCAAAATTTAAGGGAAAAATCATGGCATCATAGACTCATAAGTCAAAAAACATTCCACGTAGGTGATTTGGTACTACTGTATGATAGAAAAATTATGCAACACCCAGGGAAGTTATGTATGCATTACTTAGGATCGTATGTGATCAAGGAGGTGACAAAAGTAGGTGTTCCTCAATTAGAAACACTTAACGAAAAAGCATTGAAAGGAAGGGTGAAAATAAATCAGCTAAAACTATATCAAGAGGTTTGACAAACTGCACAATAGGAGGAACCGTGCAAGAAAAAAAAAGGGGGAGAATGAAAATGGGAACCATGCAGAGAGGTGCAACTGTGCCAACCAAGGAGACTTGATGCGGAAGTGATAGACTACACAATAGTAATTGTACCTCCCTACATCAAAAGACCGTGAAAAGTATGAAAAGGGTGGCAACGATAGTTACATGCAAATAAGGACAAGTCATTAAACTTCCATTATAACTAGGCATAAAGCCACCATAAATCCAAGTCATAAAACCATCATAATGATAGGGAGTAAAATAAAAATTCCTCTGATACACAGGATATAGGGGTAACACACAGTGGAAATCCAACAACATATTTGGCACAATAGAACCATGAACACGAACACCTATCATGCTACAGATAAATGAGACAACAGGGAAGGCATGAAGACCAATGCACAACTGGAAAAAGGGTATACAAATCGCTATGGATTCTCAACATGGGATATTGTTACTTATAATTACATGAAACACAGAGAGCATAGAGCTTGAGAGAGATACAAAGATAAAGCGACTGTAAGAGCCAAGTTAACTACAGACATGGACCCACGCAAAGACACAAGAGAAACAATAGCGATACCAAGAAAGAGTCACATCATAGCTTTAGCAAACGAACCAAAGATTTAGGAAACCCCAGATGCATCCTCATCAGAGATATTTTTTCCTTGTGACTACATACCATCTAGGAAGGATGATGCCCCACTGGTCACACTGTAGAAGACTCCAGATTATACATTGGTGACCCCATACATTCTAGAGGAAGTCATCATTGATGAATACATGTTATGGAAGGTACCTCGGCGGAATATGCAGACCGTGACATTATCAATTTGGTGAAGTTCCTTGAACTTACGCCCCATGAATACCTTGAACTAAAAGTAGACCCACTTGCACAAAAGAGCATACCAGTAGCCAAGGTTTATGTCAAAGGATTGGAGCGAGTAGACCTCCTTAACCTGTTCGACATCCCACACTTCAGAAAAAACAACGATGGAAGAAAAAGTAGACATAAAGACATACCAAGGTGAGATAGATGCATTAAAACTAAATCATTGGAAACCACTAGAAGTTTATTTTAGTGTTCACCATATATATGAATGGAATAAGATTTTATTTTCTAGATTGAATTTATATGGCCGTGCTTTAACCTGGTGGGAAATCCACATAGAAACACTTAGGTTGGAGGGTGATCCGCCAGTAACTACATGGGAGGACTTCAAAACCCTCCTCAAGTCTCAATTCTACCCTATCAGTTATGTAGAGGACCAATGGATTCAATGGCACCACTTCAAGCAGAGGCAGGGAAAAAGTGTATAGGAGTACACCAATGAGTTCATAAAGATGGCCATCATGCTCGATATCTCTCCCAAGAACACATAAGTACTCCTCAATTATCTAGGAGGTTTACACAGTCATCTACAAAATAAAGTGATGCTCTTCAAGCCAAGAACAATAGATGAAGCATGTGTATAGGTGCAATACCTAGAAAACATAGACCAAACGAAAGGGCAGCCAAGTGGTTCAAAGAAGAAAGACCACCACAAAGCTTCCAAGGAAGGGAAGAAAAAGTGGAAAGGGGAAAAAGATAAGAAGACAAAAACCACTACACATAAGATCAAATATCTCAGCAACCATTGCAATCATTGCAGCATTGATGGCCACACTGAGGAAAAATGCTAGAAACTACATCCAAAGAGAAACCCAAAGAACTACAAGAAGGACGGAAAGAAAAATAACCTTATAGCAACAAATTCAAACAATCAAGTTTAAAGTAGCTCAAATGTGGATGAAAAGATTGTATGCACATATGTGCATAAGGAGGTGAATCTGAGTATCCTTCATCACCCGGAAGAGAAGGAGATGACCAAACTCTTCCACTTCAAGATTCAAGTCAAGAAGACCAAGATAGATTATTTATTCGACTCTAGCTCACATGTGAATGTCATAGCAATGGATCTGGGAAAGATCTCAATATTTGGTCAATGTATGATTTGTCATAGGAGTTGTTCGGTGAATTATATGTGATAATTTATGTTACATTTAATTTCAACCCATGGGTTCGTAAAATTAGAGGTGCAAGCACAACAAATGCAAGAACATATCCTATTTTATCCTATGCTAGCCTATGTTAGAAACTAATGTTGGCAAAACAAACTTTAGAGTGAAATAAATGAAATAAAATGACCTATCACTAAGGATAGCAATCCAAAAAGAAAAATTGTATTCAAATTATAAAGCAATCTAAGGAAATTCCAGACATCTTAATAATGCATTCACAGATTTATATCAAGATCATCAAGGGAATTACATACTATGTCTAGATGTTTGATCTGCACACAAATATGTTTTGTTATGAGATATTGTTTAATCAATGAATGCTTAAGACTTTAATGTATGAGTGAACCAAGATACTCAATATTGGAAATTAAACCTATGAACAATGATTAGTTCATTAGTTTGAGGTTTCATTAATGGTACTTAGTGAAAACTTTCACTTGAGGTTTAAGTGTTCATGCACTTGAGAGATGATTAACTTATCAAACTAAATGATATATAATTATCGCACTTTAACTTTTATGAGAATGCATACCATTAAAGATACAACCAAAATCATTCAACGAAAAGGCACGAACCAACATCCTATTTCAATCAACAAAAGGGCACGGAAATGAGTGTTGTTTCTTCTATTTCTAGTACAATTTTGACCTATCCTTTGTCCATGAGCTAGAGGCTTACACGTGTGACCTAGGAACAAACTAAAGAACAAACACCATGCTGATATCTATATATTCAAACTCCATATGGCCAAATCCTAGTTGGACATGTGGAAGTATGCCAATGAATGATTTTGGGTATAGGAACTGGGTTGCACTGAACTATGGCTACTTCATAAATTGTCATTAATAAAACTATATTATAATCATCTTTAATCACTAAAATCATAGAAAAATTATGAATTAACCATGTGGGGTGTATAAAAGTGAATAATGATGTTTAATGAAGGTTTATGGCATAGATGGACACAAATTATTGGTGAAATAGTTTAAGAACATGACTTTATTGGGAAGAGAAATATGACAAAAATGGATCCCAATGGGAGCCAAGGGGGATTCACCTTGTTGACCAAAATCTTATCATGCTCATTCATAAAGGGGGTTTTAATATTATGAAAAATAAATATTTTTCAAAAAAGGATTTTGGGAGGTATTTATCAATATCTAGTGAAATTAGGGGTATTCATTGATATCCCATGAATGCACGTGCTATGTCATAGGTTCACTAAGTGAAGAACCCATGATAGGAGCATGGTATTTGGTAAATTACTTGGCCAAGCATGGGATCATATTTATACTTGCTAGTTCTAAATAACTATTTAAGGGAAGGTTTAAAAAGAGATTTTGTATTATTTTTTATTAAAATATTGGAAATATCATCAGTGATGTCATGGATGAAGGGGAGATAAATAAGAGCTATAGGTGGGGAAGAGGGAGGAATTTTTTTTTATTTAGGATGGAGGGATGATCTAAAGGATTTATCGATTTTAGTTATATAGTAACCATTGGACACCATAGCTTTAGTAAGATGGGCTTTTTCTTTTTCAAGGAATTGGGGGGCAAAGATTCAAATGGCATGAGTTACCATAGTTTTAAGAACAACAGATTTTTGGGTTGTGTGATGGTGAGAGTGGGAATTAAGGTATCTTTTGGTGTGATTTTTTTCCTATATACATGGTGGGTAAGGGTACTATTAGGATGGATGGGAGATGAGAACATAAAAGAGAGTTTTTATTTTGAATTTCCATAGTAAACTGTATATGGGGGAAATGTCAATGAGATGGCTATAGAAAGATTTTAATGAGGAAATTATCAATGGTATTTATTCATTTTATTAATATTATATTATTCTCCAATGGAGTTCTCTTAATTTCAATATTTTTTCCAACAATTGTTGAGTTCTCATCTTTATTTTAAACCCTTTATCTAGCACTATTTTCATTGTCATTTCAACATTTTGTCCCTAATGACGTGTGGAACCTCCACTTGAAACATTGGATGTTTCATAAACTCTCTCTTAGTTTACTTCTAAAAAGTTTAAGAAATATTTTTTATAATACTTCTTTTGGATAACTTGAACCCCAAAACACTTAGGTTTAAAAATAAATTAATAAATAAATAAGAACTTACAATATACAGTGTATGACTAGCTAAATTATATTTGAGTCCATTATTTTCACTTGTGTTTCTCATTGCCTTCTATATACTTTCTCTAAAGTATCAAAACCTAGGTCCATGGTGAAGAGCCTAGAGGCAAAGGAACAAAATTCCATAATATTTTCAAATCCAAACCAAGTTAATTTGTACGCATACCTTTCAAAAAACCATAATTTATAATCATAACACTTGTTAAAAAGACAAAACATATATCAATGTCTATTCAAAATTAGGTTGATTTCTACACTAAAAAATAAATAAACTTCTGCAATCTCCTAGACTTGACCCATATGGAATAAAGTTAGTATAACATAATAATTCTCCAAAATAGGGAATAAATAAAAATGGTTTTATGAATTTCTAAATCTTCAAAATGGCTTCAAGACATTTGTTAAGAGGACAACATAACCATCCAATGATTCCTCCATCTTCAATATCCTATCATAAATATGTTGACCCTCCTTTGAGAGTCCATCAACTTTGTATATTCAGTTATTTGATAATAAGTGTAAAAGATATACTTTGAAAGACCTTCACCTGCTCTAGTTAATACTTGAGAGTAAAAGTTTGAATGTGGCTTTCCCTTCTCATCCACTTTATAACAAGAAGCGAATTTCGATAAACCTATATCCTTTCAATCCCTTTCTCTAAAGATAAATTTATAATGTTTAAAAATATATTTTGTATTATTTTTCATTAAAATATTGGAAATACGATGAGTGATATCATGGATGTAGGGGAAAAAAATAAGAGCTAGAGGTGGGGAAGAGGGAGGAAAGGTTTTTTATTTAGGATGGAGGAATGATCTGAAGGGTTTTTTTATTTGAGTGATAGAGTAACCATTGGCCACCATAGATTTAGTAACATGGGATTTTTCTTTTCAAGGAATTAGGGGGAAAAGACTCGAATGGACTGAATTACCATAGTTTAAGAACAACGAATTTTTGGGCTACATGATCGTCAGAGTGGGAATTAAGGTATCTTTTGGTGTGAGTATTTTTCCTATAGACTTGGTGGGTAAGGGTACTATTAGGATGGATGGGAGATGAGAACATATAAGTTTTTATTTTGAATTTTCATAGTAAACTAAAAATGGGGGAAATCTTGTTGAGATGGTTATAGAAAGAGTTGAACAAGGGAGTGATCAATGGTATTTATTCATTTTATTAATATATTATTATTCTACAATGGACCTCTCTTAATTTTAATATTTTTTCCAATAGTTATTGAGTTCTCATCTTCATTTTAAACTCTTTAAATAGTACACTTTTCATTTTCATTTCAACTTTTTTCCCCTAATGATGGGTGAAACGTCCACTTGAAACAGTGGGTGTTTCATAAACTTGCACTTATTTTACTTCTCGAAAGTTTAAGCAATAATTTTTATAATACTTCTTTTTTATAACTCGAGCCCCAATACTCTTAGGTTTAAAAATAAATAAGAACTTACAATATACAATGTATGACTAGCTACATTTTCTATGTGAGTCCATTATGTTCACTTGTGTTTCTCACTGCCTTCTATATATTTTCTCTAAAGTATCACAACCTAGGGCCATGGCTAACAACCTTGAGCCGGAAAGTCCATAATTTTTTCAAATCCAAACCAAGTTAATGTGTACACTAATATATATATATATATATATATATATATATATATATATAGTTTCATGTACATAAATATAATTCATAATATAACGGATTGCCCATTTTGATATTTCCTGGTATGTAATCTTGGTTTAATTTTGAAATTTTTAAAGGAATTTAAGGTGGACTTAAAGATTAAGAAACTTAGAAATTTGGTTATGCATGTGCTGGAGATTTTGGATTAACTATGCAAAATCAATATTGAATATGTTGGAGAAATTTGGTTATGACTGTGTTGGTTTGGATTAACTATGCAAAATAAATATTTTAATATTCACTGTTTGATCCAAATCGATATTCACTATTTAATCCAAATCAAGTGAGTGCTGGAGATTTCATTGCAATGAGAGGAGTTTGGAGATTCGATCGTAAGCTTCCTTATGCAATAAGGAAAGTAGGTTTTTTAACTATCCCAATCCCAGAGTGTTGATAATAATGTGTCAATTATTAGGTCATATAATCATTTCCTAAGGTCCAATTTTTGTTGAGAAAGAACCTCAAAAGACAAGTAGTATGATGGTGCTAAATGGTAGTTTGTATGACACAATTGGATGAAATAGAGTCGTCGAGATTGCAGCCGCCACCACCGGAATCAGTGATTTTCCAATGGCCTGTATTAATTTAGTATTAACATTATGTCGTTCCTTTAAAAAAAGATTTTATAGGAGTCTGCATGGATCAACCAAGAAACTGGTTGCAATCTTTTATGTGACTAATATTTTTCGTTGTTATAAGCGATGATACCATCGCCCGAAGTTGTCATGTAGAAGACGAAGTTGACATTGGAGATAAATATTTGCTCTTTTCTTGCTTCCAAATAACTTGTAGGCAGATTTCTAGTTATTCTCCAATATTTTGCTTCAGAATTTTATACTTCAACCACCATGGTGTTTATGATACCGCACTTTCCCACCATGACGACCTTGTAGCATTTTTTTATATCAATGGGAAAAATCACCCTAGCAACCACAACGCTTATTGAGAGCACTGTGGGAAGTTTGAAGAAGCTCTTTGTTAGAGGATTACAAACATATCTCCATAGAGACTCATTGGCATTGGCATTAAATGAATTCGAATCAGGGTTCAGGATTTTCACCAAGAGCAGGCCCATTGTTGATCCTCTGGAATTGACTCGGCAAGAGACAGAGTCTCATTTTTTTAGAGATAACTGAAACAACCTCTTTGTTCGATTAAATCAGCGGTGAATTGATTTTTTTAATTGATTTTTTATTTTCCAATGCACTGTATCAATTTAGTATTAAAATTATGTAAGATTTTATAGGATTCGGCATGGATCAACCAAGAAAATGGTTGCAATATTTTATGCGATTGATGAGTCACCACCAATGTCTGTCGAGATTGTTATATCAATTATGATTTGTAAGCAGATAATTGTGTTCTTATAACAAAAATGCAAATAATTTATGCTCGACGAGCCTTCAATATTGACTTTTGTCCTGCACATGTGAATTGACTTAGACTAATTCTGTAAACACACAATTGGCCTATGGTGGTGGAGGTTGATTGATGTTTGTGCCCCACACATGAATTGACTTAGAGTAATTTTGTAAACACACAATTGGCTAATGGTGGTGGAGGCTATTGATGTTTTTGCATCACTAAATATAACCATAGAACTAAGAAGTGTCTACAATAACATCCAAATTAAATATTTTTGCATTGAAGGTATTGTCACTTTAACAACACTATTATCTATGATAAATGGAACCAACAACATCACTTCGCTTGTAACTTGTGTTCGTTTATATATTGATATGGACATATATAGAAAAATACCAACCTAATAAGTTGTTTAAACTAAATTTAAAATAAGTCCTTTAAACTAAGGTAGAGAAGATATTTAAAATAAGTTGTTTAAATTATAATTTTTTTTTAAATCTATATGTTGAACTTGTTCCATATGTAAGTGAGAGAGAAAAATTCAATCAAATATGTCTGTCGTTTCATTATGCATTTGCTAAAATTAGTAATTGTTTCATGTTAAAAGACGATTATATTGGTAGAAGCACACGACGGGATAGCATGAGGACATTATGCAGGTAAATATATTGTGTCGAAGATCTTATGCACAAGACTATGGTGGCCTACATTCCATAGGGACGCAAAGGAATATTATTAGACATGTAATGTTTTTCAAAGGGTCGGAAAGCCCTCAATAAGGGATGATATGTCATTGAATCCACAAGCTACATTATAGGTTTTTGAGAAGTGGGCCATAGACTTCATTGGACCGATCAACACACTAGAAAGATGATCATGGATGAGATACATTATTACGGCCATAGAGTATCTGACTCATTGGGAAGAATCTGCATTAGTTACAGATTGTAGCTTAGAAAATGATGCACACTTTTTGTTCAAGAACATAGTAACTCGATTTGGGTGTCCAAGAATATCGATGAGTGATCGGGGGACAAACTTCATCAATAAGACCATAACATCTTTGACGAAATAATTCCAAATTCACTGTCAGAAGAGTATTTCATACCACCCACATGCCAATGGCATGGTATAAGCATTCAACAAAATTCTAGAGAATCCACTGACAAAAATATGCAATGTAGGAAGAGATGACTAGGAATTAAGATTCCCTGTTGTATTATGGGCATATAGGACAACCAACAATAAATTGATAGGTAGAAAACCTTTCATGTTGGTATACGGATAGGAGGCATTCATGCCAATGGAGATTATTGTGCCAAGCATGCACGTCATAGCTATCATAAATATTTCGGATTCGGGAACAATACAAGAATTCCTATCACAACTACTACATATTGACAAGGATAGGTTGACCATGGGATTTCATGAGCAGCTTCAAAATGCAAGGGAAAAATCATGGCATGATAGACTCATTAAGTCAAAAAMAATCCATGTAGGTGACTTGGTACTACTATATGATAGAAATTTTATGCAACACCTAGGGAAGTTATGTATGCATTGGTTAGGATCATATGTGATCAAGGAGGTGATAGAGTTAGGTGTTGCGCAGTTGGAAACACTTAACGGAAAAGAATTGAAAGGAAGGGTGAAAAGAAATCAACTAAAACTCCATCAAGAGGGCCAACAAGTTGCACAATAGGAGGAACCGCGCAAGAAAAAAAAGGGGGAGAATGGCAATGGGAACCACGCAGAGAGGTGCAATTGTGCCAACCAAGGAGACTTGATGGAGAAGTGATAGACTACACAATAGTAATTCCACCTCCCTGCATGACAAGACCACAGAAAGTACGAAAAGAGTGGAAATGATAGTTACAGGCAGATAAGGACAAGTCATTAAACTTCCATTATAAATAGGCATAAAACCACCATAAATCCAAGTCATAAAACCATCATAATGATAGGGAGTAAAATAAAAATGACTCTGATACACAAGATATAGGGGCAACACACGGTGGAAATCCAACAACAGATTTGGCAATAAATCACCATGAACGGGAACACCTATCATGTTACGGATAAATGAGACAACAGGGAAGGTGCGAAGACCAGTGCACAACTAGAAAAAGGGTATACAATCTACTATGGATTCTCAACATTGGTTATTGTTACTTATCATTACATGAAACACATAGAGCATAGATCTTGAGAGAGATACGAAGATAAAGAAACTGTCACAACCAAGTTAACTACATACATGGCCCCACCCAAAGCCACAAGAGAAACAATAGCAATACCAAGAAAGAGTCACATCTGAACCAGAGATTGAGGAAACCCCAGGTGCATCCTCATCGGAGCTATGTTTTCATCGTGACTACATACCATCTAGGAAGGATGACGCACCATCAGTCACACTGTAGAAGACTCCAGATTATACGTTGGTGACCCTAGACATTCTAGAGGAAGTCATCATTGATGAATACATGTTATGGAAGGTACCTTAGCTAAAATATGCATACCATGACATTATATATGTGGTGAATTTCCATGAACTTACACCCCACGAATACCTTGAACTAAAAGTAGACCCACTTGCACAATAGAGCATACCAGTAGCCAAGGTTTAGGTCAAAGGATTGGAGCGAGCATGCCTCCTTAACCTGTTCGACATCCCACACTTCAAACACAACAACGAAGTCAATGCCTTCCTCAATCGCCTCTTATATTTCATGCATGGGGGGTATATGTATCTGGATATGCCAAATTATATTGAAAAGGACTTGATAGAAAGAATCACAGGGCTTCCAACCTAGGGGAAATAACCTGCTCTGTTATTTTGAGATGAAAAGACATAAAGAGCACAGTCATGGGGTATGTGAGTGAATTTTCACATGGTTAGAGGAGTGTGCAGCCTAGATGTGCCAACTATATGCGACCCAACCATTTGAATAGTGAACCAGATGTTAGCATGCAATATGCTATGAAAGTACGGCAAGGATCAAGTACTAGCATGGGTAATAGTTGTGGTAGAGCAATGTGTATAAGGCACTACAATGAGCTAGGAACCATTCTTACTGAAGCAGTTCCTACTGGAATATGCAAAATTCCAAGTTAATGGAATGGATTTTCAATACCCAAGGCTCCTGATTTTTTTTTTCCTTCACAGCATGGGGGGAGTCAGAGGACACACAATTTTTAGGGCTGAGAGGGAAGCAATGCATCGTGGAAAAGTACCATAATTTATGGATTTCAACAAACAAGAGGATACATATGTACAACAACATAGAATTCTTTATATATGTTGAAATAATTCGACAAAGTATCTAGAATGCACCACGCATGTCACCACTTTTAGTGGAGGCATATGGACTAGCTGTGGAGTTCCACATAGACAGGAATCACATGTATATCAAATCCAAGAAGGATCCAAGGGAGGAGTGGGTCCAAACAAAGTACAATATCACGGAAGAAGACATCCAGTTGGTCATGTATGATTGGGAACCAAACTGGAAGGTCCCAACACAAGGGGATGTTACTGTACAAGGGGGGAACACCAAGGCAACATAACACACATATGTAAAGATGGACCCTCCAGGAAATGGGGTGGAGGACATAAATCAAGGGAATGGCATGAAGGATGCACTAGAAATATAACCAATAGATCAACCTCCAAAACCCCCACCTAAGACAAGGAAGAAACAACAGGATCAAAGCACAAGTTCATGTGCACGAAAGAAGACAAAGGCCCAAAAGCCACCATCTCTCTACACACTAATAGACGATGACATGCATAAGATTGGCTACCAACTAAGGGATTCCATAGAGAAACTCCTTGAATACACCACAAAGAAACATGAATAACTACAAAGGAAGGTGCGGGGCCAATGTTTGAGGCTACAACAATTATAGGAAACAGTTAGATTGACACCTCCACAAGGATCAAGCACAACCCAAGAAGGCATAGCATAGGAATCACAAACTGTGGTATCAACACAACTAAAAGTATAGTGGAAAGTAATAAATATCTGAGTAAAGATAGTTGGGTTACCCAACCCCGAAGTAAAGGATAAGCTGCAAGGACTAAGTCACGTAGACCTAGTCGTGTCACAGATGCTCATGGAATTCTTACAGGTTTTGCACATGGGTATCATGCAGGAACTATGTCTTCAAGAAAACAACAAAACCAATGAATTAGAGAAAGAAGAAGAAGAGAACACATAACTACAGAAGCAATGTGCCACTGCAGTACAGGAAAAGTGTGCAGTAGAGAAATGAGTGGAACTTGCAGTGAAAAGAGTGAGGAAGAGGTCAGGGAAATGAAATACTTGAAAGAGAAAGAAGAGGTAGAAGAAAAAGTTGACACAACCTTGAAGGAAAAGGACAAAGTCGAACGATTGACAAAGAAAATCCAAGTGACAATCCAAAACTTCTTCAAAGAACTCCCAAAGGTACCATTTATCATCGAGGCCATAGTAGAAGAGAAGGTATCCAATATAAGCACAATTATCAAGGGACTTCGGCACAATATCACCAAGATGGAAATGCACATAGTAGCAGGGACACTACTAGAAGAAAGGGAGCAAAGGGAAAGGACAACCAAGACCTTGGTGGAAAAGATCAAAATATTGGAAGAGGGATGCATAAAGATGTGTGACGAAGGAACACACATGTGGATATAGCTTAAAAAAACCCCAAATCTGAAAGCACTAGAAGAGAAAATAAGGACTATGAAGGAACAAGCACATCAAGCCATTGAGAACGTAAATACTCTACCACCAGCAGAAAGAATAACAACACTCCTGGTTAACAGGAAACTATACAGTGTAGTGGAACAACTTAAGGA
>JZKD02S1718680.1:236529-272083 GCA_000966675.3 Picea glauca
TAATGACTTTCTCCTGAATCAATTAAAATAGCAACAGGATGGTTTATGATATTACCTTCCACCTCAATCATGTTGGCTTGGTATTTTGCTTGTCAATCATCTAAGGCTACATAAACACTTCCATGCCATGTTTTCCTTAGGTCGATACAGGATTCAATTATACATTGACACTTGCTTCAAACCCCTTCCCCATGTGACCACAACTTGAAATCGCGGGCTTAGCCCTTCCTAAGCACTTTTCTGTATTTGAAAACAACAATTCAGCCACTAGCACCCTTTTACTTCGACTGAAGTCTCATACGACCAAGGGCCATGACTAAACACTTAGTAGGAGGCACTTATCCAGAGCTTCGAGACATCAAGGCTCGAGGTCTTCGGGCTTTAGGGTTTCACCTTCCTCACACTTCATATTTCCCAAATGTCGAATTGGAGAATCTCTCGAATAGACCCTTCTTCGGATTTTCTGGGCTCCAGGACTTCAGGATTCGAAGGTTATGAAAACAACATACTCCCTTATCCTCGAGTGTTGAATCTATGAATTTCCGGAGTCGCATCAACAACTATGCATCAGGGGTAATACATGGAAAAATTACAGAGATGACACATGGCCCATTCTATGGGTGACACATGTCAATTCATAATTGGCACAAAACTTCTATGAATATCATGAAATAGGATGACATGAGGCATGCATGAGGTGGTTCCATGTCACCCTCGGTGACATCAGCATGTCATGTCACTTCGACCCTCCATGAATTCAGCTACTTCGAGCTTCTGAAGTTTCTTCTACCATACACCTCAAAACTCTTGAATTCCAAATGGGTGGACTCTCAGTCTGTCACTCTCAAGAGCTTTGGGACTTCGGGCTTCGGGACACTTCACCACATAACATTACAAATATCTTGAACCGACAAACTTTTGAACTGTGCTTCTTTGGATTTTTCGGACTCTGACACTTCGGGGATTTAGGATTTGGAGGAGTTTTTAACTCCATCCAACAATTCCTCTAAATGCCAAACTTCCAAACAATCGTTAATCTACGAACATGTGTCCCCTAACCACGAACGGTGTAGATTGAATCTGGAATTTGTGACTTTGGAGGAAACTTATCCAAGTGACATAAGGACTAAAACTACCAAATGTTGAATACTTGATAATCTGTAGATATGCATCCCAAATAACGAACGGTCATGATTTTCTTTTGATTTTGGGGCTTTGGGAGATTTTCTTCCTGGAAACTTAAGGAATCGCTTCTGCCAGAGTGTCGAACCTCCAAAATGTCATGAGATATATGGCTCATGCTCGCTCATGCGTAGATCTGACAGTTTGGAATTGATCTTCTCCATTGTGCCTCACCTCCTGATTGGTGGCTAATCCAACGACCTAGATCTGTCCTTGGACAAATCTAACGATCAAGTACTCCTTCTAGTGATCTACGACATAGATTCACTCCTAGATTTCAGAGATTTAGGGATTTTATCTCCTTTTCATCAAAGACTTAACATTTTTCGAAGAAACAAAGTTCGAAGGACTTCAATGCTTAACAACCATGTACCTTATCCAAATCCAATGGTTGCGAAGGATTTGTCTTCTCCCGAATAGATCCAATGGTCCAAATCTAAACTTGATCCCACAGTGGGGATCCTTCCCGAATTTGAAAGGGACAATTATGATACTTCAATTCATTACTAAGGATCTCTGACGCTCTGAATTCTTCACGATCTCTACAACCCCATCCTCCTGAGCTTCACAACTTCAAGGTCCTAACTCGATCTCAACCATGAGATATTGTCTAAAATATTCGACCCATTTCATCTTGGTGTCTCCACCTGTATTTATGATATCAATCTGTAGTGTACCCAGCCACTCATAGGCCAAGCACACTAACTTCTAGTGCCTTTTATGGACTAAGTTGACATCTATACTAACATTAAATAACAAGGATGCATGAAAGGTTCACATGCATTGATCAATATTGATGCTAAACATAAAAGAAATGAAGCATACAACATGCACAATAGTAACCAACAAGCATGCATACTCTAAATATCGAATTCAACAATAAATAAATACACAACAGAATAATTCATACAAAGATAAATAAATACACAACATAATAATTCATACAAAGATAAGTAATACTATAACATGGAGCATTTATCTTTAATAAAATAAAACACTGACTAGTTGCAGACCAAAGACATTCCACCCAACCATAGACATTGTTGTTCCAAGTCTCAACAACATTGTCACCCTCAAACCAGGGCTATGAATCCACAAGGATGGTTCCATATTGTTACTCGACTTCCCAAACCATTCAACACTGAAGCTCTCAAAGGCTTCCTAACACCCATAGCAATCCAAGTACCCAACTCTCTTCTACCTAGCCTGCACCACCTAAGAGAATGGATCCTCTCCCTTATCTTTCACACAGTCCCATTGGCTTTCCTTCTCCTTCTAGGGATCCAATGCAGTTGGTCCAAAATCTCCATGTCGGGACACTCAAGACTCGTAACTAAGCGACAAGATGGACACAGGGCAAAGCATCTTAGACATGCAGGACTCGATTCATGGCCGGATTACACCAACAATCTCTACAACCAACAATACCATGGATGCACTTCAACAGTTCATCCTCCTTTCCCAATCCAATACACGCATGAGGAAAGATAAATGAGTGAGGGAATGAATGGAGTGAAATATCCATGAGATAGTTTCAATAGAGTGCATACGCGAATGAAATCAATGAGTGAGGCAACCAACAAAAGAAAGATAACAAGGACGAGAGTGAGAGAAAGAACAAACGAATGAACCCCCCAATAGAATAGGGATGGGTTCAAGTAATTCTTGGGAATCAATAACCTCATGGACTTCCCCCAAGAAGCTCACATAACTGATTTCCCCCATTAAAAAAAATGGGTAATTAAAAAAAATGAAATAAACACTTAGCCCCTCAAGTCCCCTCTCTTGTGGAATCATACCCCCCTATAACTCTATTCCCTGTCTATCTAGGATCCAGTGATGTATTTATTATTAATAATGATCAAAACATTACATTTCTTAGGCACACTAGCCTATTTTAATTGTTTGGGCACTCTGGCCTCTCAACAATTAACAAATACATTATTTAATATGGGGCTCAAAACCTGAGGTGTTACAGTCCTGCACACGTGAATTGACTTAGAATAATTCTGTAAACACACAATTGGCTAATGGCTGTGGAGGATTCTTGACTTTTGTCCCGCACATGTGAATTGACTTAGAGTGATTCTATAAACACACAATTGGCTAATGGCAGTGGAGGCTAATAATGCTTGTGCATCACTAACTATAACCATATAACTAATAAGTGTCTACAATAATATCCAAATTAAATATTTTTGCATTGAAAGTAATTTCACTTCAACAACACTATTAGCTATGATAAATGGAACCAACAACATCGCTTCGCTTGTAACTTGTGTTCATTTATATGTTTATATGGACATTTATATAGAAAAAGATCAACCTAAGAAGTTGTTTAAACTAAATTTAAAATAAGTCCTTTAAACTAAGGTAGAGAAGATATTTAAAATAAGTTGTTTAAATTATATATGTTAAAAAAATCTATATGTTGAACTTGTTCCATATGTAAGTGAGAGAGAAAAATTCAAACAAATATGTATGTCGTTGCATTATGCATATGCTAAAATTAGTAAGTGTTATGTGTTAAAAGACCATTATATTGGAAGAAGCACGCGATGGGATAGAAGGAAGACATTATGCAGGTAAATCTATTGTGTCGAAGATCTTATGCACATGACTATGGTGGCCTACATTCCATAGGGATGCAAAGGAATATTCTAAGACATGTGATGTTTTTCAAAGGGTCAGAAAGCCCTTTCGAAGGGCTAAGATGCCATTGAATCCACAAGTTATATTAGAGGTTCTTGATAAGTGTTCCATAGAATTCATTGGATCTATCAACCCACCAACAAGATGATCAGGGTTGAGATACATTATTACAACCATAGAGTATCTGAATCATTTGGAAGAAGCCACACTAGTTATGGATTGCATCTTAGAAATTGATGTGCACTTTTTGTTCAAGAACATAGTAACTCAATTTGGGTGTACAAGAATATTGATGAGTGATCAGGGGACAAATTTCATCAATAATAACATACCATCTTTGACCAAATAATTCCAAATTCATGATCAGAAGAGTACGCCATACCACCCATGGGCCAATGGCATGGTAGAAGCATTCAACAAAATCCTAGAGAATGCACTAACAAAAATCTGCAACAAAAGAAGAGATGAATGGGACTTAAGAGTCTCGACTATATTATGGGAATATAGGACAACCAACAAGAAATTGATAGGGAGAACACCTTTCAGATTGGTAAATGGATAGGAGGTAGTCATGCCGATGGATTTTATTGTACCAAGCTTGCGCATCGCAACTATCACAAATATTTCAGATTCAGGCGCAATATAGGAATGCCTATCACAACTAGTACATATTGACGAGGATAGGTTGATCATGGGATTTAAACAACATGTTCAAAAGGAAAGGGAAAAAGATTGGCATGATAGAAACATTAAGTCGAAAAAATTCCAAGTAGGTGACTTGGTACTATTGTGTGATAGAAAATTTATGCAACACCTAGGGAAGTTATGTATGCATTGGTTAGGATCATATGTTATCAAGGAGGTGACAGACATAGGTATTGTGCAATTGGAAACACTTGGTGGAAAATCATTGAAAGGAAGGGTGAACTACAGTCGGCTAAAACTTTATCAAGAGGGCCGACAAGTTGCGCAATAGGAGGAACTGCGCAAGAAAAAAAAAAGGGGAACGACAATGGGAATTGCACAGAGAGGTGCAACTGTGCCAACCAAGAAGACTTTATGTGGAAGCGATAAAATACACAATAGTAATTGCAACGCCCAAAATAACAACATCACGGAAAGTACGAAAAGGGTGGAAATGATAGTTACGGGAGGATAAGGAGAAGTTATTAAACTTTCGTTATAACTAGGCATAAAGCCACGATAAATCCAAGTTGTAAAACCATCATAATGACATGGAGTAAAAGAAAAACGTCATTGATACACAGGATAGAGGGGTACCACATGACGTAAATCCAATAGGGGATTTGTCATTAAATCACCATGAACGCAAACACCTATCATGCTACGGGTAGATGAGATAGCAGGGAAGGCATGAAGGCTGGTGCACAACTTGAAAAAGGGTATACAATCTGCCATGGCTTCCCAATGAAGGATATTGTTACTTATCATTACATGAAACGCAAAGAGAATAGACCTCGAGAGAGATACATAAATAAATAAACTCTTAGATCCAGGTTAACTACAGACATGGCCCCACCCAAAGCCACAAGAGGAGCAGTAGTGGTAGCAAGAAACAATCACATCAGAGCTTTAGCAACTAAACCAAAGATTGAGGAAACCTCGGGCGCATCCTCATTGGAGCTTACATTTCCTCGTTACTACATACCACCTAAGAAGGATGACGACCCACTGGTCACACTGTACAAGACTCCATATTATACATTGGTGACCCAATACATTCCAGAGGAGGTCATCATTGATGAATACATGCTATGGAAGGTACCTCATCTTAAATATGTAGACCAAGACATTACCGATGTGGTGAAGTTCCATGAACTTACACCCTGTGAATACCTGGAACTCAAAGTAGACCCACATGCACAACATAGAATACCATTAGCCAAGGTTTAGGCCAAAGGATTGAAGTGAGAAGACCTCCTCAATTTGTTTGACATCCCACACTTTAGACATAGAAACGAAGTCAATGCCTTTGTCAAACGCCTCTTATTTTGTATGCATGGGGGGTACATGTGGTTGGATAGGCCAATTTAGATTGACACAGACTTGATAGAAAGAATCATAGGGCTTCCAACCCAAGGGAAATACCTGCTCTATTATCTTCAGATAAAAATACATAAAGATGACAGTCAGAGGCTATGTGAGTGAAGTTTTGCACGGTTAGAGCAGTGCACGACCTAGATGTGCCAACTATATGCAAGACAACCATTTGAATAATAACACATATGTTAGCATGCAAGATGATATTAGAGTGTGGGAGGGGTCAAGTACCATCATGGGTAATAGTTGTGGTAGAGAAATGTGTATAAGAAACTACAATGAGCTAGGCACCATTCATACTGAAGTGGTTCCTACTGGACTACGCAGAAGCCCAAGATAATGGAATGGAGTTTCACTACCTATGGCTCCTCATTTTGATTTCTTTCAAAGCATGGGGAGATTTGGAGGATGTACAGTTTTTAGGGATGAGAGGGAATCTATGTGTCACGAAAAAGTACCATAATTTTTGGTTTTCAATAAACAAGAGGAGACAAACGAACAACAACATAGAATTCTTTCTTTATGCTGAAATAATTTGATAGAGTATTTGGAATGCACCACTTACGACACCACATTTTCTCGATGCATATGGACTAGTTGTGGAGTTTCTCGCAGATAGGAATCACATGTATATCAAATCCAAGAAGGATCAAAGGGAGGAGTGGGTTCGAACAAAGTACAATATCACAGAAGAAAAAATTCAACTGGTCATGTAGGATTGGGAACCAAACTGGAAGGTCCCAACACAAGCAGTTGCAACAACACAGGGGGGAACACCAAAGCAGCACAATGCACATATGTAAAAATGGTCCCTCCAAGAAATGGCGTGGAGGATACAAATCAAGGGAATGTCATGGAGGACACACCAGAAACAGAACCAACAAAACAACCTCCACAACCCCCACCTAAGACAGGGAAGAAATGGTAGGATCAAAGAACAAGTTACTATGCATGAAAGAAGACAAAGGCCCAAAATCCACCATCTATCTACACACTAATAGACGACAACATGCACAGCATTGGCTACCGACTAAGAGATTTTGCAGAGGAAGTCCTTGAAGACACCCTAAAGAAACATGAAGAACAACAAACGAAGGTGTAGGACCAATGTTTGAGGCTATAATAGTTATTAGAAACAGTCTGATTGGAACCTGCACAAGGATTAGGCACAACCCAAGAAGGCATAACAAAGAAATCATGGACTACGGTATCAACACAACTAGAAATAGAGTGCAGAGTAATCAATCACCCAATAGAGACAGTTGGGTTACCCAACCACGAAGTACAAGAGAAGTTGCAGGGACTAAGTCACATGCACCTAGTTGTGTCACAGATGCCCATGGAATTCTTATAGGTTTTGCACAAAGGTATCACGCAGGAAATATGTCTTCAAGAAAACACCGCAACCAGTGAATTTGAGAAAGTAGAAGCAGGGAAGACATAACTACAGAAGCAATATACCACTGCAGTACAGGAAAACTGCGCAGTAGAGAAACGAGTGGAACTCGCGGTGAAAGAGAAGAGAGAGGTTGAAGGAAAGGAAAATAAATCCTTAAAAGAGAAGAGCGAGGAAGAGGTCAAGGAAAAGAAATCCTTGAAAGAGAAAGAAGAGGTGGAAGAAAACGTTGACAGATCCTTGAAGGAAAAGGACGAAGTCAAACAATTGGTAGAGAAAATCCAAGTGACAATCCATAAATTATTCAAATAAGTACCAAACGTACCATTGATCATCGAGGTCACAATAGAAGAGAAGGTATCCAAGATAAGCACATTTATCAAGGAACTCTACACAATATCACCGAGTTGGAACTACGCGTAGTACCAGGGACACCACCAAAAGAAAGGGAGCAAAGGGAAAGGACAACCCATACCTCGGTGGAAAAGATCAAAATATTGGAACAAGAATGCATAAATATGTTCTATGAAGGCACATAAATGTGGAAAAAGCTTATTGACAACCCATATCTAAAATCATTGGAAAAGAAAATAAGGATTATGGAAGAACAAGCACATCAGGCCACTCAATGCGTAAATACTCTACCACCAACAGAAAGAATGACAACACTCCTGGTTAATAGGAAACTATACAGTGCAGTGGAATAGTTGAAGGAAGAACAATGGAATATCATAAAGGAATTACGACCGCAATAGGACAAATCCCTCGGGGTACTAGAAGAACTAGCTACCGCACAAAGCATTACGACATTAGTGGCACAAGACATGGAGGCTAAACTTACCATTTTGACAATGCATACGATGGAGGAAATATTAAACAAGGAGGAAAAAATGATAGAAACAGTAAAGGTAGTGAAGGACACCCTTCAGAAGTTTACTGAGGCATGGAGGAGCGTGAGACAAAATGCCTAAGTGGCTCGAGACGAGCAACATGTGAGTGTTGGGGGCTTGTTGGGAAGGAATTTTTGGGGATGGAACAGTGAGAATAGATGAGGCACAAGAAAAAGGCGCAGGAAGGGTGAAGGCATAAGAATATCAAGAAGATCAACAAAGAAGAGAGAGGAAAGAGGAGAAGATGGGGGACATGAAAGAACAACTAGTGAAAAATCCGGGAAAACCAGTTGAGCATGAGTTGTATCCAATTCATAATGAGTTGTTTCCAACCGAGCATGAGTGGTAGAAAAATCATTATGAGATGGAAAAAAATCTTGAGCATAATGTATAAAACATGTAAAGGATCCGCTAGTTGAGGGGATTTGGCGAGGTCAAGAGAGGAAGAGAGGGTTTCAGAGTAAAGAACACTATAAATAAGTTTCCGATGTAAAGAGAACTGTATATTTAACACCCATTGTAGAACATAGGGAAACCAATATCCTTTAATATAATAAAGAAGCCAACCTTTTGTGGATGTAGACCAGAGTTGGGAGAACCATAATAAATCTGTGTAGAAATATATGCTTAGGGATGCTAATCCATGAAATTTGTGTATAATTGTATGCTTAGACATGTTACTCCAAGGATCTAATGAGAATATCTGGTTATATTTGATGTTGTTGATGATGTAATAGTGTGCAGTACCCATGTTTGTATGTTTAACTCCTAAATGGTATATATGAATGTGTACATGTATACTTTAGTAAATATAGGTATGACAGAGAAGGTTTCCAATCTTTCCTTCAATGCTATAGAATCTTCGTTCCTATAGTCCCCATAAAAATACCTTGGGTGATACTTATCTTCATGCAGGTGATGCTGAAAGTGTCGGTGCCTGTAGGGTTTTGTCAGACTAAGTAACTTGAACCCGGGGTCTTGAACCTGCCTGTGCACGTGCGCCAACAAGGAGGCTGGTCTTTTTGAAGTGGAAGTGGTTTATGAATGATCCATATTGAATCATTATATTTTTTGGAATCTATCTTGATCCTTTCATAGTTGAAACAAATTGGAGGAATCAACTTGTAGGTCCATTTTAGTGGCAGGTCCCAGTTCAGAAAATTGGGGTTCAGAACCTTCTGGGGCCATTTTGAGGAATCAAATGGAATTTTTCGAGGTTAAAAATTTCCCAACATAGCCTAGAACCTTTGATTATATTATACACATCGATATCTTTCCAATGGTAAAAAAATCACATCAATCAGAGCTCGTATGAAAACTTTATTCCTCCTGTAAGTTGACCTACCATGTTGACCACCATGGAATGAGATGATTCCACATCAACCCTTGTTACTCACATATATAGGGCTAGCCACATATGTAATTTCAAGAATATTATAGAAGTTCCAAAACCCTATCACAACTGATGGTTAAGGAATTCAAACACCTACCCCTAGATGGCTATTGGGCTATGTTAAATATCAGGCCACTAGGAGGAGCAAGGGTTTCGTTCTTTTGCATTGTATCTTGTTCCATAGCTGAGAAAAAACATCTAAGAGTGGTATTATGTGAGCATAACAGAAGAGGAAAGATTATGTAGCATCCATACAGGCCATAATTCAAAGGCAACTCCACAGAGAATGCATCTTTTTGTGTACTTGCATCATTTCTATATCAGAGAAAAGAGAGTAGAGCAGCCTCACTTTCTAGCTGGGTTTTCTCTAGTATTGAGTTACCCAAGTCATATCTTGTGTTTATTTGTGGATGGTGTTTGTATTTTATTTTTCTCTATTATCCACATTTTATATATTTCAATCATGATAGAAAATCAATAACTAAATATTTTGGATATCTAAAGGAAAAATAACCTTAATAGTAAATATTACAGTATTTTATTAGATATATTGTGACGAATTGTTCGAGTGGAATATGCACGACATTTTACATATCATATTAGTATCAGAGTGAGTTTTTCTTTTGGGTATTTGTGGGAAGTTGCAGGATTCAAGAATCGTCTTAAAGAGAAGTTGTAGAAACCCTATCCATGGTGGACGTGTTTGTTCATAATAACCTTTGAGATACAGTAGAAGAGAGATTTGATCGGTTGGAAGTGCAATTTGTCGACCTTAGTCACAATATGAACCACCTCATGGTGGTTCTAACAAGTAATCCCAGACCATTCGGAGAAGATGGAGGCTCTAACTCGGATATCAGATCAGAGGGGAAATCGAGAGATCAAAAAGACTCTGGAAATGAGTTGTGGAAAGAATCTAAGAAAGAGAAGTTGAGTTTGAGTGCCATTAACCCTTCATATTCTCTATTGAATATGCAATAAAAGGCATATATAAAGACATACCAAATTGATATCTATGCATTAAAACTAAATCAATGGAAACAAATAGAAGTTTATTTTAGCATTCACCATATAGATGAAGGGAAAAATATTTTATTTTCTAGATTGAATTTATAGGGAAATGCTTTAACCTGCTGGGAAATCCACATAGAAACAATTAGATTGGAGGGTGATCTTCCAGTAACTAGGTGGGATCACTTCAAAACCCTTATCAATTCTCAATTCTACCCTATCAAGTATGTAGAGGACCAATGAATCCAATGACACTAATTCAAGCAGAGGTAGGGGAAAAGTGTATAGGAGTACACCACTGAGTTCAGAAAGATGGCCATAATGATCGGTATTTATCCCAAGAACCCAAATGTATTATTCAAGTATCTAGGGGGTTTACACAGTCATCTACAAAAGAAAGTGATGCTCTGCAAAGCAAGGATAGTGGATGAATCACATGTACAGGTGCAATACCTAGAAAACATAGACCAAACAAAAGGGCAACAAAGTGGTTCAAAGAAAAAATACCACCAGGAAGCTTCCAAGGAAGGGAAGAAGAAATGGAAAAGGGGAAAATATAAGAACACGACAACCACTACACATCAAAGAAAATATCCCAACAATCATTGCAATCATTGCAACATTTATGGCCACATTAAGGAAAAATGCTAGAAACTACATCTAGAGAAAAACCCAAAGAACTACAAGGACGAAAAGAAAAAGAACCTTCTAGAAACAAACTCAAACAATAAGGTTGAAAGTAGCTCGATTGCAGATGAAAATATTTTCTACACATCTGTGCAAAAGGAGGTGAATGTGAGTAGCCTTCATCACCAAGAAGAGAAGGAGATGACCAATCTCTTCCACGTCAATATTTAGGTCAACAAGACCAATATAGATTCTTTATTCAACTCTATCTCACATGCTAATCTCATAGCAATGTATCTAGGAAATATCTCACTATTTGGCCAATGTATGATTTTTTACAGGAGTTGTTGGGAGAATTAAATGTGATAATTTTCTTTACATTTAATGTCAACCCAGGTTCGTAAAATTAGAGGTGCAAACATAAGAAATGCAAGAACATATCCTATTTTATCCTAGCCTAGCCTATGTTAGCAACTAATGTTGGAAAAACACACTTTAGAGTGCAATAAATGAAATCAAATGACCTATCACTATGGATACCAATCCAAAAAGAAAAAAGTGTATTCAAATCGTAAAGTAATCTAAGGAAGTCAAAAGGAAATTTCAAACATCTTAATTGCATTCATAGGTTTATATCAAGATGATCAAGGGCATTACATACTATGTTTAGATGTTTGATCTACGCACACACATGTTTTCTTATGAGATCTTGTTTAATCAATGAATGCTTAAGACTTCAATGTATGAGTGAACCAAGATACCCAAGACTGGAAATTAAACCTATGAACAATGATTAGTTCATTACTTTGATGTTTCATTATTTGTACTTAGGGAAAACATTCACTTGAGGTTTAAGTGTTCATCCACTTCAGAGATGATTAACTTATCATACTAAATGAGTTACAATTATCCCACTTTAACTTTTATGAGAATGCATACCATTCAAGATACAACCAAAATTAGTCAACGAAAGGGTTGAAGTCTTTTAAAATGTTACTGACCTAATCTTGGAATGATGAGCTTAGAAAGGTAAATGATGGAATCTATAAACTCACAAACTAAATATGAAAATTACTATGTCAAATGTGACAAGTTGATCCAGGTGGATATCAGTGGCCACCCACCTTTTCCAACTACCTCAAAACAATTTTCTGGCAATTTTGGCAATTTACTATTTTTAGCAGTTTTGAACTTTCGGAGGCGTTTTGAAGCCCTAAACGACGTTTTTTGGGAAAATGGGGAGCAACACGGAACAAAGTTCATGTTTCTCACACAAAATATGTATTCCTTGGATAGATCCTTCCAACGAGCTATCGAGCACCCCAAATGGAGATCGTATGCAAAAGTTGTGCCCCTGCAAAGTTGACGTATCAACTACCCACATCAGGGCCGACAAACCTTTTGGATTTTCATCTTCTGGGGTTAGGGTTTTGGATTTTACTTATGTTAAAAGGGCCCTTATAGACTCATTGTAACAATTATCTTTTTGCGAATTAGAGTAGCCATCACATCTCTTCTCAAAGATAAGCTGCCACCATTCTAGCGAGTCTTTCACTCTGTATTTTTACAGCCTCTATACATTTATTTCATTAATAGAAATCGTGTATTAATTTATCTCTGTGTTTATGGTTGCATATATGATACATTTTTGTTATATTATTGGGTATCCGCAATATCTCTGTGCATTTCTTTATTATATCTCCGCTCTCATTTCGTGCCGAAAATAATCTGGATCAGTGGTATCAGAGCAGGCTGCTCTTGATCGTTTTTTAGTGCATGTCCCTGACGAGGTATAAGTATAGCAAGTTGGGTCATGAGCTTGTCTCTCTTGAGGACAATCGCTCTTGCACACCCAAGAAACCCTCAATGGCATAAGAAAAGAGAAACGACGGAGCAAATGATCCTATCAGTCTATTGCTTGAGAAAGTTCTCATGCAACAGAGGGATGAAATGATGGAGAATTTTTCCCACATCCTTCAATGCCTGCCGATAGAAATAGGCACATATTCATCAAGCGGCCACTTTGGAGGCACCTCACCTTTCAAGGTACAAGTTAATTTTGATATTCCAGTATTTGAAGGAAAAATAGATGCAGAAGCCCTAAACAAATGGTTAAATCTCCTAGAAGGTTATTTCTTTGTTCACAATTTTTTCGATAGAGAAAATATCACCTTCGCACTCCTTAAAGCTCTCCCCCATGTCAAATATTGGTGGGAAACTTATTGGGAGCAAAGTTCCACAGAGGAGTTTGGAATATATGGGGCCAAGCCCACTTGGGATTTTTTTGTGGATGCGGTAAGGAGCAGTATTACCCTGTTGGCAACTATGAGGAACAATACATGAGATGGACCACACTGCAGAAAGAGAGGGCCAAGCAGTTCCAGAGTTCACTAATACATTCCATACCTTGTGCACCAAGCTGGGTATCAAGGACTCTGAACGACATTTGGTTTTGAAATACCGTGGGGCTCTACACAGATACATCCAAACTGAAATGGATTTTCTAGACATCTCATCACTCAGTTCTGCTTATCGATATGGTGTTAAAATCGAGCAAAAGTTTAAGCACCAGAACAAATGTGAGTTCAGATCTGCAAATCCACAACAACCAAAGTATGACAAAGATGACCCTAACAAACAACTTCCTAAAAACTAGTCTAACCCACAAGAAAAGAAGGGTCATGGGAAGACAAAGAAGGACATTGAAAAATGGTGTGATTTCCACAAAATCCCATGGCACAACACCGATAAATGTCGCTCAAAATAGTCATTGGTGGTCGAGATCAAAGATAGGGAGTCGAACCCTGATTCAAAATCTGATTCTGAGAATACTAGTAAAAGATAGATCATCGACGCAGACCCCACTGCTATTTTCGCGACCGCAACAATTCAACCAGAAGAACCAACAAATACTGAAGAGGGGGAGTGCCTTTTTCATTCACAGATGTGGGTGAAGGGGACCCCACTGCATTTTATTTTTGATAGTGGAAACCAGAAGAACCTCATCTCAACAAAGGTCATCAAATAGTTGGGATTGTCGACAACACCACACCCACAACCATACAACATCAGGTGGATTTTCCAAGGACGAGATCTTCGTGTCAGCCAATAGTGTTGATTGTCATATGACATCCAGCCCTTCAAGGATGAGGTATTATGTGATGTTTCCCCACTGGATGTATGTGATGTTCTCTTGGGCCAACCATATATGTGGAAGCACCATGTTGTTTATGAGTCTCGACCCCGCATTGTCATTATTTCTCTGGGGGGTCATCTCTATAGAATACCAGAGGTAGTTCCAACTATTGTCCCACCTAAACATTGCCACAAGGTAGTATCTCATACTAAAAAATTCATCTTCTTCACAATCTGTTCAAAAGGGGAATGAAAGGATACTACAACCACTACAACCTCAGCCCAAGCACCTTCTATCCAACAGAAGCAGGTCGAAAATATTGCAGCAAAACACAAATATTCCTTCTGCACACATTCATCTCAGATAGACCGACTAGTTGAATAGAGTCAACCTCGCCAGCAACAAGTTCGTGACAAACTTCCACAAACTAAGTAGCGTGACATCTCCAACAAGGAAAGCAACTCACCAAGATTCAGATTCAAAAAACACTCTTTCCTCTCCCCCGGACACTCAATGCAATGGATACCATTTCTTCCTAAGGAGGGAGGATTGATCCAGGTGGATATCGGTGGCCACCCACCTATTCCAACTGGCTCAAAACAATTTTCTGGCAATTTTGGCAATTTACTATTTTTAGCAGTTTTGAACTTCCGGAGGCGTTTTGAGGCCCTAAACGAATTTTTTTGGGAAAGTGGGGAGAAACATGGAACAAAGTTCGATGTTTCTCACATAAAATATGTATTCCTCAGATATATCTTTCCAATGAGCTATCGAGCGCCCCAAACGGAGATCGTATGCAAACGTTACACCCCTGGGAAGTTGACGTATCAACTACCCCTATCGGGGCCCGCAAACCTTTTGGATTTTCATCTTCCAGGGTTAGGGTTTTGGATTTTAATTATGTTAAAAGGGCCCTTAGAGCCTCAGTGTAACAATTATCTTCTTGCGAATGCAAGTAGCCGTCACATCTCTTCTCACAGATAAGCTGCCACCATTCTAGCGAGTCTTTCACTCTATATTTTTACAACCTCTGTCCATTTGTTTCATTAATATAAATTGTGTATTACTATATCTCTGTGTTTATGGTTGCATCTCTGATACATTTATGTTATATTATTGGATATCCGTGATATCTCTGTGCATTTCTTTATTATATCTCTGCTCTCATTTTGTGCCGAAAATAATCCGGATCACAAGTCTTTAATGGTGGAACTGCATTCTTGCATTCATATTATTTATCTCTATGCAATTATGACTCAGGAAGATTCTTGTCATTCATTTTAACATATGCATTTGTTTAGAATAAAATAACAAAAGAATCAAATCATAACCAAGTATTGGCCTATTAAGAGCTTCTCCTAAGCAAGGCTCGAGGTACTCTCTTCCACCTAAGTAACCATTGAAGGGATGATATGAAGGATTTATTGATTTGAGTTATAGAGTAACCATTGGCCACCATATCTTTAGTAAGATGGGGTTTTTCTTTTTCAAGGAATTGGGGGGGAAATATTCAAATGGTCTGAGTTACTATAGTTTTAAGAACAACAACTTTTTGGGTTGGGTGATGGTGAGAGTGGGAATTAAGGTATATTTTAGTGTGAATATTTTTCCTATATACTTGGTGGATAAGGGTACTATTAGGATGGATGGGAGATGAGAACATAGAAGAGAGTTTTTATTTTGAATTTTCATAGTAAACTATATATGGGGGAAATGTTGTTGTGATTATTAAAGAAAGAGTTCAAAGAGGGAATTATCAATGGAATTTATTCATTTTATTAATATTATATTATTCTCCAATGGACTTCTCTTAATTTCAATATTTTTTCCGACAATTGTTGAGTTCTCATATTTATTTTAAACCTTTTATCTAGCACTCTTTTCATTGTCATTTCAACTTTTTCCCCTAATGATGGGTGGAACCTCCACTTGAAACATTGGATGTTTCATAAACTCTCTCTTAGTTTACTTCTAGAAAGTTTAAGCTATAATTTTTATAATACTTCTTTTGGATAACTCGAACCCCAAAACACTTAGGTTTAAAAATAAATAAATAAGAACTTACAATATACAATGTATGACTAGCTACATTTTATATCTGAATCCATTATTTTCACTTGTGTTTCTCACTGCCTTCTATATATTTTCTCTAAAGTATCAAAACCTAGGTCCATGTTGAAGAGCCTTGAGGTAAAGGAACGAAATTCCATACTTTTTCAAATCCAAACCAAGTTAATTTGTACTCAAATCCTTTCAAAAAAAACATAATTTCTATTCATAACACTTGCTAAAAAGACATAAAATATATATCAATGTATATTCAAAATTAGGTTGATTTCTACACTAAAAAATAAATAAACTTCTCCTATCTCCTAGACTTGACCCATATGGAATAAAGTTAGTATAACATAACAATTCTCCAAAATAAGGAATAAATAAAAATGGTTTTATGAAATTCTAAATCTTCAAAATGGCTTCAAGACACTTGTTGAGAGGACAACATAACCATCCAATGATTCCTCCATCTTCAATATCTTATCATAAATATGTTGACCCTCCTTTGAGAGTCCATCAACTTTCTATATTCAATTATTTGATAATAAGTGTAAAATATATACTTTGAAAGAACTTCACGTGCTCTACTTAAGAGTTGAGAATAAAATTTTGAATGTGGCTTTCCCTTCTCATCCACTTTATAACAAGAAGTGAATTTCAATAAACCTGTATCATTTCAATCCCTTTCTATAAAACCAAATTTATAAGGTTTAAAAAGAGTTTTTGTATTATTTTTCGTTAAAATATTGGAAATATGATGAGTGATGGCATGGATGTAGGGGATATAAATAAGACTTAGAGGTGGGGAAGATGGAGGAAAGTTTTTTTAGTTAAGATGGAGGGATGATCTGAAGGGTTTCTTGATTTGAGTGATAGAGTAACCATTGGCCACCATAGCTTTAGTAAGATGGGATTTTTCTTTTTCAAGGAATTAGGGGGAAAAGACTCGAATGGACTGAGTTACCATAGTTTTAAGAACACTGTATTTTTGGGTTGGATGATGGTGAGAGTGGGAATTAAAGTATCTTTTGGTGTGAGTATTTTTCCTATAGACTTGGTGGGTAAGGGTACTATTAGGATGGATAGGAGATGAGAACATAGAAGTTTTTATTTTGAATTTTCATAGTAAACTAGATATGGGGGAAATGTTTTTGAGATGGTCAAAGAAAGATATCAATGAGGGAATGATTAATGGTATTTATTCATTTTATTAATATATTATTATTCTCCAATGGACTTCTCTTAATTTTAATATTTTTTCCAATAGTTACTGAGTTCTCATCTTCATTTTAAAATCTTTAGATAACACTTTTTTCATTATCATTTCAACTTTTTGTCCCTAATGATGGGTGGAACACCCACTTGAAACGTTGGATGTTTCATAAACTTGCACCTAGTTCATTTCTAGAAAGTTTAAGCAATACTTTTTATAATACTTATTTTGGATAACTCAAACCCCAAAACTCCTAGGTTTAAAAATAAATAAGAACTTACAATATACAATGTATGATTAGATACATTTTTTATGTGAGTCCATTATTTTTACTTGTGTTTTTCACTGCCTTCTATATATTTTCTTTAAAGTATCAAAACCTAGGGCCATGGCTAACAACCTTGAGGTAGAAAGTCCATAATTTTTTCAAATCCAAACCAAGTTAATTTGTACACTAATGAATAAATAAATTTCTCAAATCTCCTAGACTTAGAATAAAGTCAATATAACATAACAATTCTCCAAAATAAGGAATAAAAAAAACTATTTTATGAAATTCTAAATCTTCAAAATGGCTTCAAGACACTTGTTGAGAGGACAACATAACCACCAATGATTCCTCCAATCGTAAATATGTTGACCCTTCTTTGAGAGTCCATCAACATTGTATGTTCAATTATTTGATAATAAGTGTAAAAGATATACTTTGAAAGAGCTTGACGAGCTCTACTTAAGGCTTTAGAGTAACACTTTGAATATGGTTTTTCATTCTCATCCACTTTATAACAAGATGTGAATTTCAATAAACTTATATCCTTTCAATCTCTTTCTCTAAAGCCAATTTTAAGAAACATCTTAACACTAAAAATTTGTCTAAATTATTAGTACCTTATGTCAAGCGTACTTTGAACAACTTTATGAAATGATTTTTTGAAATAAAAAGAATACCTCCAATACTACAAAAATTAGTTAAACCTTAAATAGTTCATTAAAAAAATCAAAAAAATTATTTTATTTATCAACATCAATATATCCATTAAAAAAATCAAAATATACTTTATTTATTAACATATGTTTTGTATAAATTAAAAAATATATTAAACAAAATGTAAATAAGTAAATGTATATTTATACTTCTATCCATATTCAAAAGGACGAAATATATTAATATGTTTGTGTTAATTAATCAATATACTATGCTTTTCATCATTTAACACTAACCAACAAAACTTAGTTTTCAACTTGGTCTCTTAATAAAGAGTGTGCTACCTTTTTCAACTCGTGGTTTGTTGCATTACTTAGTCCAAGGAAACTCGGGAAACCTAAACCATTATTGTTTAAACCACTATGGATTGAGAATTGAGATAAGCTTTATAATAGGTCAAAATGAATTGAGTTTATACAAACGTAACATCTCATCTTATGCATGTATAAGAATATGTGTTTCCTCTAAAGAGGTCACAAGTTCAAATCCAGAGGGGGGTAGGGTATCTATACCTCCGTAGATTTTACCGATCAAATTGTTGGGCGGAGGAGAGTCCCTTGTCCCACAAACAAAGAAGTCTCATACACCAATTTGATGTGGCTTGGCCGTGACCTTAAATATAGATTATTATTATTATTGTTATTATTATAATATTCAACTCAATGTATTCATCCATTTATTGGGCATCTCCATAAAGTGAGTTAGAGAGGTAGATTTTATCTTAATTTTTTAATTTTTTTTTAAATATAATACTATTAAAAATCATAAATATATATATAAATTGTTTCATATATATAAATATAATTCATAATATAACGGATTTTTCATTTTGATATTTTCCAATAATTACTTTTGATTTAATTTTGAAAATTTCAAAGGAATTTATGGTGGACTTAAAAATTAAGAAACTTAGAAATTTGGTTGTCTGAAGATTTTGGATTAATGATGCAAAATCAATATTTTAATATTCACTATTTAATCCAATTCGATATTCACTATTTAATCCAAATCGAGTGAGAGTTGGAGATTTCATTGGAATGAGAGGAGTAGGGCAGATTTGATCGTAAGCTTCCTTATGCAAGATTGAAAGTAGTTTTTTTAAATATCCCAATCCCAGAGTGTTGATAATGATGTGTCAATTATTAGGTCATAGCATAAGATTGAAAGTAGTTTTTTTTTTAATATCTCAATCCCAGAGTGTTGATAATGATGTGTCAATTATTAGGTCATATAATCATTTCTAGAGTCGTCGGGATTTCAACCGCCACCACCAGAATGATCGAGATGTAGTCAGAAAAGGCCCAAATCGTTGGTCATTTATCTTATGCCCAACAAGTGTAGTGTTATAGTTAGTAGTTTGAATTTATCCCTATCGGGTAAAGGTTATGATTGAATGATAAAATGGTTAGTTTAAGGTAAAAGTTACGATTGAATGATAAAATGGTTGAGATCTTAAAAGGAAAATCAGGAGAAAAAAAGAAAAAAAAAAAGAGAATCAAAAGGGTTTATAATTATATATTTATTTTAGGGAAAAGTTGGATGTAGGTTGATTTCTAACCAAATCAACTCATCTCATGTTCAATTATTTTATTAAAAATTTTGTTTAAATTTAATAAGTAAATTGTAATATTTTTAAATTTGTATTTCAAAATTACAATTTAAACATGATTTATGGCTTTTGAATCGACCAAAATTATCATAATTGTAATTTAGCTGAAAATGTTATACTTCAAAATAAACAATTTAAAGAAAAATTAAAAAATAACATTAAATTTACTCAATCCTCCTATCTTTTTATGATAAAAAAGTGAATAGAAAAAACAAAACAAATATACTTGATACATTTCTCAAATAATATACATTTCTCAAAATTTTATACTTCAACCACCATGGTGTTTTTTATATCGTACTTTCCCACCACCACGACCTTGTAGCTATTTTTTATCTCGACTCGAACAATCGCACTAGCAATCACAACAGTTATTGAGAGCATTGTGGGAATTCTGAAGAAGCTCTTTGTCAGAGGATTACAAACACAACTCCACAAAGAATCATTGGAATTGTCATTGAATGAATTTGAATTAGCATTTGGGATGTCCACCAAGAGTAGGCTTGTTGTTGATCCTCCATAATTGACTGGGTAGGAGAAAGAGTCTCATTTTTTAGAGATAATTGAAACAACCTATTCATTCGATTAAATCGGCGGTGGATTGTTTTTTTTAATCGATTTTTTATTTTCCAATGGGATGTATCAATTTAGTATTAATATTATGTAAGATTTTATAGGAGTCTGCATGGATCAACCAAGAAACTGGTTGCAATATTTTATGCAACTCATAAGTCACCACCAATGCTTGTCAAGGTTGTTATATCAATTCTTATGTGTAAGCAGATAATTGTGTTTTTATAATAAACATGCAAATAATTTATGCTCAACAACCCTTCAATATTGACTTTTGTCCTGCACATGTGAATTGACTTAGACTAATTTTGTAAAAACACAATTGGCTAGTGGCGGTGGAGGATGCTTGACTTTTGTCCCCCACACGTGAATTGACTTAGAGTAATTCTATAAACACACAATTGGATAATGGAAATGGAGTTTGTTGATGTTTGTGCATCACTAACTATAACCATAGAACTAAGAAGTGTCAACAATAACATCCAAATTAAATATTTTTTCATTGCAAGTACTGTCACTTTAACAACACTATTAGCTATGATAAATGGAACCAACAACATCACTTTGCTTGTAACATGTGTTCATTTATATATTTATATGGACATTTATATACAAAAATACCAACCTAATAATTTGTTTAAACTAAATTTAAAATAACTCCTTTAAACTAAGGTAGAGAAGATATTTAAAATAAGTTTTTAAAATTATATTTGTTAAAAATATATATATGTTGAACTTGTTGCATATGTAAGTGAGAGAGAAAAATTCAATCAAATATGTATGTCGTTGCATTATGCATATGCTAAAATTAGTAAGTGTTATATGTTAAAATACCATTATATTGGTAGAAGCACATAACGGGATAAAAAGAGGACATTATGCAAGTAACTCTATTGTGCTAAAGATCTTACGCACGAGACTATGGTGGCCTACACTCCATAGGGATGCAAAGGAATATTCTCAGACATGTGATGTTTCTCAAAGGGTCGGAAATCCCTCTAGAAGGGATGAGATGCCATTGAATCCAAAAGTTATATTACAGTTTTTTGATAAGTGGGCCATAGGATTCATTGGACTGATCAACCCACCAACAAGACTATCATGGGTGAGATACATTATTATGGCCACAGATTATCTGACTCGTTGGGAAGAAGCCACACCATTTACGGATTGTAGCTTATAAACTGATGTGCACCTTTTTTTTAAGAACATAGTAACTCAATTTGGGTTTCCAAGAATATTGATGAGTGATCAAGGGACAAACTTCATCAATAAGACCATAGAATATTTGACCAAATAATTCCAAATTCACCATCATAAGAGTACGACATACCACCCATAGTCCAATGGCATCGTACAAGCATTTAACAAAATTCTAGAGAATGCACTGACAAAAATATGCAACGTAGGCAGAGATGACTGGGACTCAAGAGTACCTAATGTATTATGGGCATACAAGACAACCCACAAGAAATTTATAGGGAGAACACATTTCATATTGGTATACGGACAAGAAGCAGTCATGTCGATCGAGTTTATTGTAACAATCATGTGTGTCGTAGCTATCACGAATCTATTGTATTCAGGCATAATACAGGAACACCTATCACAACTAGTACATCTTGACGAGGATAGGTTGATCATGGGATTTCAACAACAGGTTCAAAAGGCAAGGGAAAAATCATGGCATGATAGACACATTAAGTCGAAAAAATTCCAAGTAGGTGACTTGGTACTACTGTATGATAGAAAATGTATGCAACACCCAGGGAAGTTATGTATGCATTGGTTAGGACCATATGTGATCGACTAGGTGACAGAGGTAGGTGTTTCATAATTGGAAACACTTAACAAAAAAACATTGAAAGGAAGGGTGAATAGCAGTCGGATAAAACTATATCAAGAGGGCTGACAATTTGTGCAATAGGAGGAACCGAGTGAGAAAAAAAAGGGAATGACAATGGGAACCACGCAGAGAGGTGCAACTCTACCAACCAAGGAGACTTGATGTGGAAGCGATAAACTACACAATAGTAATTGCACTTCCCTACATGACTAGACCGTGAAAAACTACGAAAAGGGTGGAAACGAAAATTACGGGCGGATAAGGACAAGTCATTAAAATTTCCTTATAACCAGGCATAAATCCACCATAAATCCAAGTCATAAATCCATCATAATGGCAGGGAGTAAAAGAAAAATTTTGTCCATACACAAAATAGAGGGGCAGCACACGACGGATATCCAACAATTGATTTGGAAATAAATCGCCATGAAAATGAACACCTATCATGCTACGGGTAGATGAGATAGGAGGGAAGGCATGAAGACCAATGCATAACTGGAAAAATGGTATATAATCTACCATGGCTTCCCAATGTGGCCTATTGTTACTTATCATTACATGAAACACATAGAGCATAGAGCTTGAGAGAGATACAAAGATAAAGCAACTATCAGAGCAATGTTAACTACAGACATGGTCCCAGCCAAAGCCATAAGAGAAGTAGTAGTGGTAGCAAGAAAGAGTCACATCAAATATTTAGCAGCCGAACTAGAGATTGAGGAAACCCAAGGTGCATCCTCATTGGAACTAAGGTTTCCTCGTGATTACCTACCACCTAAGATGGATGATGCCCCACTGATCACACTGTAGAAGACTCAAGATTATCCATTGATGACCCTATACATTCCAGAGGAGTCGAAGACATGCTATGGAAGGTACCTCAACTGAAATATGAAGACCATGAAATTATCGATGTAGTGAAGTTACCTGAACTCATTCCCCACGAATACCTGGAACTCAAAGTAGACCCACATGCACAACAGAGCATACCACTAGCCAAGGTTTAGGCCAAATGATTGGACTCTGGAGTTAGTCGGCCTCCTCAACCTGTTCAACATCCCACACTTCAGACACAACAAGGAATTCAATGCATGCATCAAAATCCTCTTATCTTGCATGCATGGGGGTTACATGTGGTTGGATATGTCAATTTAGATTGACACAGACTTGATAGCAAGAATCATATTGCTTCCAACCTAGGGGAAATACCATGCTCTGTTATTTTCAGATAAAAAGACATAAAGAGCATAGTCAGAGGCTATGTGAGTGAAGTTCCACATGGTTAGAACAATGTGTGGCCTATATGTGCCAACTATATGTGACCCAACCATTTGAATAGCAACCCATATGTTAGCATGAAAATTCAATGAAAGTTCAGGAAGGATCAAGTACCAGCATGGGTAATAGTTGTGGTAGCGCAATGTGTATAAGGCACTACAATGCGTTGGGCACCATTCTTACTGCAGCACTTCCTACTGGACTGCGCAGAAGCCTAAGATAATGGATTGGAGTTTCACTACCCATGGCTCCTTATTTTGATTTCCTTCACAACATGGGGAGAGTCTAAGGATGCACAATGTTTAGGGCTGAGAGGGAAGCCATGCATCTCGAAAAAGTACCAAAAATTCTAGTTTCCAACAAACAAGAGGAGACAGACGAAAAATAATGTAGAATTCTTTCTCTATGCTGAAAGAATTCGACACAGTATCCAAAACACACCACTTATTGTTGGATTACTGAGAGGGGGGGTGAATCAGTAATAGAGCAATGTAATCCTTTTTCACCATAAAATGCAAGTGTTATATCAATGTAGCATTATCATCCAATAACTGCAGAGTAAATAAACAATGAACAAATGAGCAATTACACACATACATAGTACACCCGTGTTTTACATGGAAACCCAAAGAGGGAGAAAACCACATAATGTTTTTTCTTATGTGTCTTTAAGAATTACATTCATTGGAAGCACCAACTTCCTTTGTTTTCCAGCTGCAGGAGGCTCCAACCCCCTAGTTTCTCAAGCTACAACCTAAGGGAATCTCCAACTCCCCAATTCTCTGGCTACAAGCAGAAGGAGGCTACAAACCCCTATGTTCTCTGACTACAATCGGAAGGTGGCTACAACAACCTGTCATTTCCTTGTCCAACCACCTTGGTATATATATAGAATGATGGAACCACTGTCACACTATCACTGTGAGATATACTGTTGTAAACCTGTACCAATCAACCTGCACCAAACAACCTGTACCAATAACATGAACCATGCATCAACCATGCATCAACCTGTACCTCAACCTATAATCAACATGTACCATAAACAAGTGCATCAACCATGCACCAACCTGTACCAAACAACCTATAATCAACATGTACCATAAACAAGTGCATCAACCATGAACCAACATGTACCTCAACCTGTACCATGAATAAGTGCATCAACCATGCACCAAACCTATTCAAATAATATGTCACAATAACTTGTCCAAACAACCTATCACAACAACCTGTCTCATCAATCTTATCAACCAAATCAGATCTACTCACCAAGATCAATCACCAATAAAACTCTCAAAGATGTGAATCAACCAAGCATAACACAACAACTCATAATCATCACCAAGATCAATAAGTGCTTCTAATAATATACCAATACAAGTATGCTATATCATCCATAAACCATGTGTCAACAATACTACTAACAAGTGCCTCCAACCATGTACCAAGTATTTACCAATCATGTATCAACTACTCATCAAGATGTACCAACATCATCAACTATACACCTCATGTATGTGCCAACTCATCAACTACTTGTCTCAACCATGTACCCAACATGTACCTCAATCAAAATCCCTCATCAATTTCATCATCCAAATCTGATTTGTAACTCTATAATAGACCTGGTGTATATTATCACATACCTTCAAACCTTCCTTAACTTTAACAACAAGAGACTAGCATTTTCATCAAAATTTACTTTAGTCTCACATGACTAGTTTTGGATTAGTCAACAACCCTAACTTGAAATAATCATAATTATGTACCTGTAATGAATAAAGATATGAAAATAGTACACAATGTTCTTCAGTGTGTTTTATGAAATTCCTCCAGGTGTCACTACCTGGAACCTCTAAGAAAAGGATTTATACCAAAAATGGCATACCTTGTTGAATTTTGTCTTATTCTAGAGAGTGAACTTGTAGAGTGTGCCCCACATGAAATATTTGTTTCATGGATATGAAAATTATACAAGAAATACTACAGACTGTACTCTAACCAAGACATTTGGTCTTACTGAATTTGGATCTATTATGAAGAAGTTATAACGTTTTTACCTGAAACATTTGTTTTAGACTAGTTTCAGGACTAGCCACAAACCCTATTTTCTACAGAGTGTAACTCCAAAAATACAACGACCCACAAGATGAATTTCGTACCAAAACTACTTGGATATGTTTCCTCAATGACCTCCCAATTTCACGGTCTAAATCATTCTATAAAAAATGTTATTGTGAAAATGGTGAGATGACCTGTAAATAACATACCTTAGCAAGAATCATCAAAAGAATTTATCCTCCCTTGAATTTCGACCTTCTTTACTTCACCTTCCCTCTAAAATTTGGCTTAGATATCCTTTGGTTACCTCAGTCACCTCTAGATATTCAATATGCTCAAGTGTAATTAAAATGAGAGAGCCTTGCGTCTTATTTATACTTTCATGTAGCTTCCTTAAGGGGTTACCTTTTAACCATCTTAACCCAATTTCCTTATTTTAGGGCTAACCCACTTCTAACCACTTTCCGTAATTAGAAAGTTCTCCATTTACTTTATTATTTAAATAATCCTCCTTGACTTTGGCACTTCACTTTATTATTTAAATAATCCTCTTTGACTTTGTCACTTCACTTTATTATTTAAATAATCCTTTTTTACTGTTACTTCAATTTATTATTTAAATAATCATTTTTTACTTTGTCACTTCACTTTATTATTTAAATAATTTATTCTTTTCAATCACTTTGACTTCTTTGACCTTTTGGGGCTTCAAGCCAACATATGAGGGTCCTCCAAATTCGTAAGGCCATAACTCTCAAACCTTGAGGAGTTATGTGATGTTCCACATACCACCATAAATGGAATGACATGTACTATACATACATAATTTTCTTACCTACAAATATATCAAAACTCATACCATTATACATCAAACAAGCTTAGGTCCATTACCCAAACCTGGTTTCTCCAACTTCACATGGCCATAACTCTCTAACCGTGAGGATTTATGTGATGTTCCACATACCATTGGAAATGGCGTGACATGTACTACCCATATAAAACAGTCTTACCTTCAAATATATTAAAACATGTACCATTATACATCAAACAAACTTGGGCCCATTACACAAACCTTTGTGCTATCGGAATTCACTACCGGACTTTCTCCAAGGGTTGACATCAATCTACAATATCACTCTCCAATGGTTGACATCAATGACAACCAACAATCCATACCAATTGTCTATCAACCTAAGACAATTGTCTGACAATCTCCCCCTTTGGCATTGATGGCAACACCAACATTGATGGAAACACTTAGTCATGATAACATTCATGCTTATACTCCTCATCAATGTCTCTATCTCTCCCCCTTTGACATCAATGGAAAAGGGTATCTCCCTTTGGGGATGCTCCCCCTGACTGAACTCTCCTTGGGCTACTCCCCCTGTCTACATGCCTCTGTGCTCTCTCTCCAAGCATTTCTATCATGTATGTGATAAATATCTCCCCTTTTGTCATAAATGGAAAAGGTATCTTTCCATCTGAGGTTTCTCCCCCTAACTAAACTGTCCTTGGGGATACTCCCCATGATTGAACTCTTCCTAAAACTAATCTCCCAACCTGAATTTTCCTATTTATGGTGCTTCCTCATGTACATCTAAGACATATAAGATAAGAATTCAAAATCATTCATTTTGGAGCAGAAATTACTCCTAGTCTCTAGCGAAGATACTCAAAGGCTTCTCGTGGAAGTGGTTTTGAAAATATGTTTGCCACTTGTTCTTATGTTCCCACATATTCAACTCTGATGTTCTTCTCTGCAACCTATTCCCGTAGAAAGTGGTACTTGATTGGAATGTGATTCACCTTGGAGTGCATCACTGGGTTATTTGAGATACTAATGGCGCTTGTATTATCACAATAGATTGGAATGGGCTCATCATACTCAATCTGTATATCTGTCAGATTTTGTTTCATCAATAGAACCTGTGTACAACATGATGTTGCTGCAATATACTCTGCCTTGGCTGTAGATAAATATATTGATGATTGTTTCTTTCTTAGCCATGATACTAAACACTCACCCAAGTAGAACGTTGCTCCACTAGTGCTTCATCGGCCATCAATTCAACTTGCCCAATCTGCATCTGTGTAGGCAATAACTGATAGATCCTTTCCTTTTGGATACCATAATCCAAACTCGTTTGTTCCTTTGAGATATATGAAAATATTCTTCACTACTAATACATGTGATTTCTTTGGTTCTAGTTGAAATCATGCCACCTATCCAACTGCCTGCATTACATCTAGTCTAGATTTTGTTGCATATAGTAAGCTACCAATCATTGACCTGTATTGCCTCTTAACTGTAGACTTTGAATCATCATCTTTGCTCAACTTGCAACTGGTTTGCATGGGAGTGATAACTAGTTTGCAATCTTCCATTCCGAACCTCTTTAGTATTTCTCTAATATACTTGGTTTGAAAAATAAAAATTCATTGGTTACTTTGACGTATCTTAAGACCCAGAAAGAAGGATAGTTCTCCAAGTAATGACATTTCAAATTCATTTTGCATGTCCTTTGCAAATTTATGGCTTAACCTGTCATTAGTACTTTCAAAAATAATATCATCAACATAAACTTAAATTAATAAAATACTATCTTGAGTTACCTTGATGTAGAAGTTGTTGTCTGCACTTCCTTTTCTGAACCCTATATGTTGTAGATATTTATGCAGTCTAGAGTAGCATGCTCTTGACCACTTTCTTATATCTGTCCAAAACTGCTAAGTATTCTTACAAATCCATCTTTGTCCATACTCTCCATAACTCTACTTGCGCAACTATCCATAATTCTGACCCATTTATCACTATACTAACATGACGTCTTGATTAATCTATCAAATTGTACTTTTGCTAACTAATTTCTCTGGATCTATCTTCTCAAACTCTGCAAGTTGCTAGAAGGATGGTTCTTTGGTCTATCACAACTATCACATAGACTCCCCCTATGTAATATTCATATTACCATGGAGTCTCTAATTCGGATGGCTCAGAACAAATCCTACTCTGATGCGTATTCATCATCATCTTCATTGGTAGATTCATCATCTCTTTGAGCTATGACTTCTTTCTATCTGTCTATGGATTCATCTTTCACTACAATACCTGAAAGTACAATCTCTTGAACATGTTCCTTATTTACTTGTCCTTTTCTTTCATTTATTTTCCAAACCTTTCTATATCTGACATCCTTCTTTTTCTCTGTAGATTTTTCTTCATCTCATTTTATTACCAATCTTGCAATCTCTGGGACCTRGTCTTTGTTCACCTGTTCTTCCTGTTTTCTTATCTATACTTTATTATATCTGATATCAATGTTCTCTTTCATGGAAGTATTGATCATGCTTCTACAATCAYGAGCTATGTGTCCATAGTTATGACATTTGTAACATTCAATGTTACGTGGGGCCACATAATCATTTCTTTCTTGAACATTTATTTTATAATCCCTCCAATCTGCAAGYTTATGTCCAAAGTTAGTACAATAAAAACAATGACCATAAAAGAAATTTGCTTCCCTGGGAGTGAATGATCTTCTTTGTGGTGTAGTCCTTCTGAATTTCTGCCTTGACTGATCATGATCATGATTGAAGCTTCTTTTTGGCTTGAACATGGATGGTCTTCTTGAAAACGTATCTTTATTAGTTTTCTTAGAATATAGTTGACCATGATTCCTTCCTTTGAGTACTTTTGCATAACTCTTTCTATTTTCTTCATTCTTCTTTTCTAGTAATGTAGAGTTCTTTTCTTCATTCTCTAGAACTGATGTGGATGTTTCTGTCTCTTCAACATTCTTGTTGAGCTTGATGATTTTGACTCTTAGTGTGACAACTTGTTCTCCAATATTCTCAACCTCTTCTTCTTTCTTCATTATCTAAGACTTCATGATCTCTTCTAGTCTCTTTGCTTCTTCAAGTTGGATTTTCAATGTAATCATTTCTTCTTCCAGTTTTCTCTCTTCTTGAACAAACTCTTCCTCAAGTTGGTTTAAGTCATTGGTTCTTTCCTTGAGATGATCCATCAATATCATTTCTCTCTTTTATGCTTCTTCTGCTTGTGCTGTTATGTTGTCTTCTAAACATTTATTTTGATATTCTAGAGTTTCTTCAATTCTTTTGGCCTCTTCTAGTTGAGATCTTAAATTATTGATGACCTGCTAATCTTTTTCGGAATCTTGACCACTTTCTTTTTGCTTCATCAATTCTTTCTTGGATGACTTGTTTTATTCTCTTTATTTCCTTATATATTCAATTACACTGATCAATTTTTCTCTGTAATCAAATTCTTCTTATTCATACTCTTCCTCTTCTGAATCTGTCTGACATGATGAGCATCTTCCTTCTTGTTCTGTATCTGCATCTTCTTTGGCATTTTCTGAATCTGCGATGGGTGAATAATATATGTCATGTAAATTATCCCAAATTTCTTTAGCTGATGAACATTTACCAACCTTTTCTCTTACCGGATTAGGTAATCCTTCCCAGATGAAATCCATTGTTATTTTGTTATTCTTCTTCAATTCCTTCATGGCTGCAATCTTTTCCCTTTTTGAATTATCATATCCTGTAACAACGAATAGCCAAATATAATGTCCCTGTGCCTGAAAAATACTTCCATCCTTCAGCTCCACATCTCATACTTAAAACCATTCTGACCATTAAACATTGGTACTCCATTCTCAGAATAATCCATGATCTCCTTCCAGTGGTTAAGTTGTTTCCTAAAGAAAACAACACTGATTCCAATTGTTGGATTACTGAGAGGGGGGGTGAATCAGTAATAGAGAAATGCAATCCTTTTTCACCATAAAATGTAAGTGTTATATCAATGTAGCATTATCATCCAATAGTTTCATAGTAAATAAATAATGAACAAATGACAAATCACACACATACACAATACACCAGTGTTTTACATGGAAACCCAAAGAGGGAGAAAACCATGTAGTGGTTTTTCTTATGTGTCTTAAGAATTACATTCATTTGAAGCACCAACTTCCTTTTTTTTCCAACTACAACTAGAAGGAAGCTCCAACCCCCTAGTTTCTAAGACTACAACCTGAGGGAAGACCCAACTCCCCAATTATATGGCTACAATCCCCTATGTTCTCTGGCTACAACTGGAAGGTGGCTACAACCACCTATCCTTGCCCCGTCCAACCTCCCTGGTATATAAGTAGAATGATGGAACCATTGTCACACTATCATTGTGAGATATACTGTTGTAAACCTGTACCAATAACCTAAGCCATGAATAAACCATGCATCAACATGTACCTCAACCTGCAATCAACCTGTACCATAAACAAGTGCATCAACCATGCACCAAATTGTACCTCAACCTATACCATGAATAAGTGCATCAACCATGCACCAAACCTGTACAAATAACCTATCACAACAACCTCTCCAAACAACATATCACAACAACCTGTCTCATCAATCTTATCAACCAAATCAGATCTACTCACCAAGATCAATCACCAAGGAAAATCTCAAAGATGTGCATCAACCAAGCATAACACAACAACTCATAATCATCACCAAGATCAATATGTTCTTTTAATAATATATTAATACAAGTATGCTACATCATCCATAAACCATGTGTCAACAATACTACTAACAAGTGCCTCCAACGATGTACCAAGTATGTACCAATCATGTATCAACTACTCATCAACTATGACTCATGAAGATGTACCAACATCATCAACTATACACCTCATGTATGTGTCAACTCATCAACTACTTGTCTCAACCATGTACCTAACATGTACCTCAACCAAAATCCCTCATCAATTTCATCATCCAAATCTGATTTGTAACTTTGCAATAGACCTAGTGTATATGATCACATACCTGCAATCCTTCCTTAACTTTAACAACAACAAACTAGCATTTTCATCAAACTTTACTTTAGTCTCACATGACTAGTTTTGTATTAGTCAACAACCCTAACTTGAAATAATCATAACTATGTACATGTAATGAATAAAGATCTGAAAATAGTACACAGTGTTCTTCAATGTGTTTTATGCAATTCCTCTAGGTGTCACTACTTGGAACCTCTCAGAAAAGGAGTTATAGAAAAAATGACATACCTTGCTAAATTCTGGCTTATTCTAGAGAACGAACTTGTAGAGCGTGCCTTGCACAGAATGTTTGTTGTATGGATATGAAAATTGTACACATAATACTACAACCTGTACTGTAACCAACACATTTTAGCTTACTAAATTTGGATCTATTATGAAGACGTTATGACGTTTTTACCCGAAACACGTGTTTTAGACTAGTTTTAGGACTAACCACGAACTCTAGTTTGCACGGAGTGTAACTCCAAAAATACAACGACCCACAAGATGAAATTTGCACCACATCTACTTGGATATGTTTCCTCAATGTCCTCCCAATTTCACGGTCTGAATCATTCTATAAAAAATGTTATTGTGAAAATGGTGAGATGACCTATAAATAACATACCTTAGAAAGCATCATCAAAAGAATTTATCCTCCCTTGAATTTTGGCCTTCTTTACTTCGCCTTCCCTCTGAAATTTGGCTTATATATCCTTTCGTTACCTCTGTCACCTATAGATATTCAATATTCTCAAGTTTACTTAAAATGAGAGAGCCTTGCCTCTTATTTATACTTTCATGTAGCTTCCTCAAGGGGTTACCTTTTAACCATCTTAACCCAATTTCTTTATTTTAGGGCTAACCCACTTCTAACCACTTTCCATAATTAGAAATTTCTCCATTTACTTTATTATTTTAATAATCCTCCTTGACTTTGTCACTTCACTTTATTATTTAAATAATCCTCTTTGACTTTGTCGCTTCACTTTATTATTTAAATAATCCTATTTGACTCTGTCACTTCACTTTATTATTTAAATAATCATTTTTTACTTTTTCACTTCACTTTATTACTCAAATAATTTCATCTTTGCAAGAACTTTGACTTCTTTGACCTTTTGGGGCTTCAAGCCAACATATGAGGGTCCTCCAAATTCGTAAGGCCATAACTCTCAAACCGTGAGGAGTTATGTGACGTTCCACATACCACCAGAAATGGTATGACATGTACTATCCATATAGAATAGTCTTACCTACAAATATATTAAAACCCATACCATTATACATCAAACAAACTTGGGTCCATTACCCAAACCTGGTTTCTCCAACTTCACATGGCCATAACTCTCTAACCGTGAGGAGTTATGTGATGTTCCACATACCACCGAAAATGGAATGACATGTAATACACATATAGAATAGTATTACCTTCAAATATATTAAAACTCATACCATTATACATCAAACAAACTTGGTTCCATTACCCAAACCTTTGTGCTACTAGAATTTGCTATCGAAATTTCTTCAAGGTTTGACATCAATCACTAAGGGTTGACATAAATATAAAATATCACTCTCCAATGTTTGACATCAATGAAAACCAACAATCCATACCAACTTTCCATCAACCTAATCCAATTGTTTGACACTTATGTCACCACATTTGGTGGAGGCATATGGACTAGTTGTGTAGTTTTGTGCAGATAGGCATCACATGCATATCAAATCCAAGAAGGATCCAAGGGAGGAGTGGCTCCAAACAAAGTACAATATCACATAAGAAGACATCCATATGGTCATGTAGGATTGGGAACCAAACTGAAAGGTCCCAGCACAAGGGGATGCTACAACGTAGGGGGGAACACGAAGGCAACACAACGCATAGATGTAAAGATGGACCCTCCAAAAAATGGGTTGGAGGATAAAAATCAAGGGAATGGAACTGAGGATTCCCCAGAAACAGAACCAATAAACCAACCTCCGGGCTAAAGGCATCGAAGAAATTGAACGATCAAAGAAAAGGTTCATCCGCACGAAAGAAGACAAAGGCCCAAAAGACACTAATTGTCTACGCACTAATATATTTCAACATGCACAAAATTGGCTACCGACTAAGGGATTCTGCAGAGGAATTCCTTGAAGACACCATAAAGAAACATGAATAACTACAAACAAAGGTGTAGGACCAATGTTTGAGGCTACAACAGTTATTGGAAACAGTCTGATTTGAATCTTCACAAGGATTAGGAACAACCTAAGAAGGCATAATAGAGGAAATATGAACTATGGTATCATCACAGCTAATAGTAGAGTGTAGAGTAATCAATATCCCAGTAGAGATAGTTGTGTTACCCAACCCCGAAGTATAGGAGAAGCTGAAAGGACTAAGTCACATGGACCTAGTCATGTCACAGATGCCCATGGAATTCTTACAGGTTTTACACACAGGTATCATGCAAGAACTACGTCTTCAAGGAAACACCGCAGCCATTGAATTAGAGAAAGAAGAATCATAGAAGATAGAACTACAGAAGAAATGAACCACCGCAGTGCATGAAAAGTGCGCAATAGAGAAACAAGTGGAAATCACAGTGAAAGAGAAGAGTGAAGATGAAGGAAAGACAAAGAAATCCTTGAAAGAGAAGAGCAAGGAAGAAGTCAGGGAAAATAAATCCTTGAAAGAGAAAAAAGAGTCAGAAGCAAAAGATGACAGAGCCTTGAAGGAAAACAACAGAGTCGAATGATTGACAAAGAAAATCCAAGTGACAATCAAGAACTTATTCAAAGAAGTCCCAAATGTACCATTGATCGATGAGGCCACAATAGAAGAGAAGGTATCCTAGATAAGAATAGTTATCAAGAGACTCTGATAGAAGATCACCAAGCTGGAACTCTGCATAGTACCAAGGACACCACCAGAAGAAAGGGAGAAAAGGTAAAGGACAACCCAGACCTCGGTGGAAAACATCAAAAGCTTAGAACATGAATACATAAATATTTGCGACATAATGTATAAAACATGTAAAGGATTGTTAAGAACCAAATATCAATATAGCATAGAAAAACCTTAGAATAAGTACTCAACGCCTTGAAAAAGAGAGAATTTCATATAATAAGCCTCTTCAAGGGGGAAACCTCCTTTTACCCCACATAAATGTTCAAGTACAAGATGAATCCAAATGAAAATGTCTCCTTGGTATATATAGGAGACTAGGAGGTATAATTACAACTAATGGAATAAAGCTGACATAAATAAAATAACATTACTAATGTAATATGCCACAATTAAGGGGTAATGAGCCAATATTAGGGCTTAAAATGCCCCTCCCCTTGAGATAAGTGTTGTCTGCAATGCTTGAGTAACTCTGGATGCTTCCGTATAAAAGACTCATCTTCCCAAGTGGAATCTTCAGCCGGTAGTTTCCTCCATTTAATGAGATACTCTGAAATGGATCTATTCCTCAGCTGGCGAATTCTTGTGTCAGTAATGGATTCAGGCTCCAATATGTTTTTTCCTTCCTTGCAAGTTTTGGAAATATAGTTTGAACTGGGATCTTGTCTCCTATAACCTTCTTTAAGCATGAAACATGGAAAACTGGGGGTACTCACGAAGATGCAGGCAACTCCAATTTGTATGCCATAGTACCAATCTTTTGCAACACCTTATAAGGGCCATAGTACTTTGGTGATAATTTATTATCCTTCTTGGCTTGCTT
>JZKD02S1718680.1:276444-295375 GCA_000966675.3 Picea glauca
TTAAACCATCCATCTTAGTATTTATTGCCTCCAACTTAGCTTCCATCTCTTGTAGTTCATCTTTTGTTACTATATTCTTTTGTAAATCATTTATGTCCCTACGCATTTCTTCACCCTCATCAAGAGTTCAAGTAGGATTGTCTGGAGGCTTATTTGGTGTCGAAGTTCCCTTTTTGGGTGGCATGTTGGCCAAGTATCACTTTTGAATCTTGATTTTGGGGTGGTTCTGCTAGACAATCTTTCTTCTGTTGTATCTCCCAAGTTTCAAACCTTCTGGGTATGAAACTTTATTTTATGTAGTTCTTTGATATTTCTTCTTTGCAATGCCATGGTTCTGATCAAAATTGGATGTGCCAAGTGGAATTTACGGTAACTTCCCCACAACTTGCTGATTTTTGTCCTTTCTATGAGATCTCACTTGTATAGTGTTCCCCGAACAAAATAATTGATATAAAATTTTGAAACTCGTACCAAAAATACTATAGACTATCCACTATCCAATGAAATTGGTCTCACTCAATTTGAATACTCTAGGAATAATTTATGATTGTTTTACCTGGAACACTTTCTTGAGACTAGTCAATAGGACTAGTCAGATACCCTATCTTCCACAGGGTGTATCTACAAATTTAAGATGACCCAGAATATGAACCTTTTACCACAGATACCTTACTGATTTCTATGAATATCCTCCATATTTCAGGGTCTAAAATGTTATAGAAAAAAAATTATAGCGAAAATTCTGCAATGACTCAGTTCAGGATGATTCCAGAACCCTATCTTGCACAGGTTGTATCTCATAAAGTATAAGGCCTCGGGAGCTGAAATTTTAACCCAAGGTACCTTGATCCATCTAGTAAATATATTCCAAGATGTTTCTTCTGAAATGTTGTAGAAAACAAGTTATAGAAAAAATTCCAAGGTGTCTCAGATGTAGCAGCAAAACCCCAAGACCATGAGCTCTGATACCATATGTTAAGAACCAAATACCAATATAGCATAGAAAAACCTCAGAATAAGTACTCAATGCCTTGAAAAAGAGATAATTTAAGATAATAGGCCTCTTCAAGGGGGCAACCTCCTTTTACCCCACATAAATGTTCAAGTACAAGATGACTCCAAATGAAAATGTCTCCTTGGTATATATAGGAGACTAGGAGGTATAATTACAACTAATAGAATAAAGCTGACATAAAGAAAATAAAATTACTAATGTAATATGCCCCAATTAAGGGGTAATGAGCCAATATTAGGGCTTAACAAGGATCTACAAGTTGAGGGGATTTGGTGAGGTCGAGAGAGGAAGAGAAGGTTTCATATTAAAGAACATTATAAAGAAGTTTTAGATGTAAATATAATTGTATATTTAACACCCATTATATCACAAAGTGCAACCAAGATTATTGAATATAATAAAGAAGCCAACCTTTTGTGGACGTAGAATAGAGTTGTGTGAACCACAATGAATCTTTGTAGAAATATATGCTTAGGGATGCTAATCCATGAAATTTGTGTATAAATGTATTCTTAGACATGTTACTCCAAGGATTTAATGAGAATATCTGGTTATCTTTGATGTTGTTGATGATATAATAGTGCATAGTACCCATGGTTGTATATTTAACTCCTAAATTGTATATATGAATATGTACATGTATAATTTAGTAAATATTGGTATGGCAGAGCAAGTTTTCGATCTTTCCTTCGCCGCTACAAAATCTTGTATCCTACATTCCCCATAAAGATACCTTAGGTGAGACTTCTCTTGCATGCAGGTGACTCCGAAAGGGCCGGTATCTCTAGGGTTTTGTCGGACTAAGTAACTTGAACCTAGAGTCTTTAACCTGCCTGTGTGCACGCGCCAACAAGGAGAACGGTCTTTTTGAAGTGGAAGTGGTTGATGAATGATCTATATTGGATAATTATAATTTTTGGAATCTATCTCGATCCTTTCAGAGTCAAATTAAATTGGAGGAATATTGCAGGTCCATTTTAGTGGTAGGTCCTAGTTCAGAAAATTAGAGTTCAGAACCTTCCAGGGCCATTTTGAGGCATCAAATGGAAGTTTTTGGGGTTAAAACTTTCCCAATATTGCTCGGACCCTTTGATTATATTCTACACATCAAGAGCCTTCCAACAATACAAAAATCAAATCAATCAAAGCTCGTATGAAAAATTTATTCCTCCCACAAGTTGACCTACCATGTTGACCACCATGGAACAAGAGGATTCCACGTCAACCCTTGTTACACATGTATATAGGGCTAGCCACGTATGTAATTTCAAGAATATTCTAGAATTTCCAATACCCTATCACAATTGAGGTTTAAGGAAGTCAAAACCTACCCCTAGATGGCTATTGGGATATGTTAAATATTAGGCAACTAGGAGGAGAAGGGGTTCCATTCTTTTGCATTGTTTCTTGCTCCATAGCTGAGAGAAAACATCTAAGAGTGGTATTCTGTCAAAATGATAGAAGTGGAGAGATTTTGTAGCATCCATACAAGCCACAAGTCAAAGGAAACTCCATGGAGGTACATCTTTCTATGTACTTGCATCATTTCTGTATCAAAGAAAAGAGAGCAGAGAAGTCTCACCTTCTAGCTAGGTTTTCTCTCGTATCGGGTTTCTCGGGTTTCTCTCGTATTGGGTTTCTCGGGTCATATCTTGTTGTTATTGGTGGATGGTGTTTGTATTTTAATGTTCTCTATTCTCCACTTTTTATATATTTCAATCATGACATAAAATCAGTAACTAAATATTTTGGAGATCTAAAGGGAAAATAACCTTAATAGTAAATATTAAATTATTTTATTAGATCTATTGTGACAAATTGTTTTAGTGGAATATCCACGACATTTTACAGATCATATTAGTATCAGAGCAGTTTTTTATTTTGGGTATTTGTGGGAAGTTGCAGTATCTAGGAATCAGCTTAAAGAGAAGTTGTAGAAACCCTAGCCATGGTGGACAAGTTTGTTCATAATAACCCTTGAGATCCAGTAGAAGAGATATTTGAGTGGTTGGAATTACAATTTGTCGACATTAGTCACAATATGAACCTCCTCATGGTGGTTCTAACAAGAAAAATCGAACCATTCGAAGATGATGGAGGCTCTAACTCAAAGATCGGATCAGAGGGGAAATCGGGAGATTGAGAAGACTCTGGAAATGAGTTGTGGAAAGAATCTGGGAAAGAGAAGCGAATTTTGAGTGCCATTAACCCTTCATATTCCCTATTCAATATGGAATAAAATGTAGACATAAATACATACCAAGGTGAGATCGATGCATTAAAACTAAATCATTGGAAACAACTAGAAGTTTATTTTAGCATTCACCATATAGATGAAGGGAAGAAGATTTAATTTTCTAGATTGAAGTTATAGGGCCATGCTTTAACCTGGTGGGAAATCCACACAAAAACACTTAGGATGGAGGGTGATCTGCTAGTAACTAGGTGGGAGGAATTCAAAACCCTCATCAAGTCCTAATTCCACCCTATCAGGTATGTAGAGGACCAATGGATTCAATGGCACTACTTCAAGCAGAGGCAGGGGCAAAGTGTATAGGAGTACACCACTAAGTTCAGAAAGATGGCCATCATGCTCGGTATCTCTCCCAAGAACCCAGATGTACTCCTCAAGTATTTAGGGGGTTTACATGGTCATCTATGAAAGCAAGTGATTCTATTCAAGCCAAGGACAATGGATGAAACATGTGTACATGTGCAATACCTAGAAAACATAGACCAAGGAAGAGAAGAAGAAGTGGAAATGGGGAAAATATAAGAAGACAAAAACTAGTACACATAAGAGAAAATATCCCAACAACCATTACAATCATTGTAACATTGATGCCCACACTGAGGAAAAATGCCAGAAACCACATCCAGAGAGAAACCCAAAGAACTGGAAGAAGGAGAAAAAGAAAAAGACACTTCTAGAAACAAATTCAAAAAATCATGTTGAAAGTAGCTCGGATGTGGATGAAAATATTGTCTTCAAATTAGTGCAGAAGGAGGTCGATCTGAGTAGCCTTCATCACCGGGAAGAGAAGGAGATGACCAAGCACTTCCATGTCAATATTCAGATCAAGAATACCAAGATATATTCTCTATTTGACTCTAGATCACATGTTAATATCATAGTAGTGGATCTGGGAAAGATATCAGTATTTTTCCAATGTATGATTTGTCATAGGAGTTGTTGGGAAAATTATATGTGATAATTTCCGTTAAATTTAATGTCAACCCGGGGGTTCATAAAAGTAGAGGATAACATGTCCTATGTTAGCCTATGTTAGCAACTAATGTTGGGAAAACACACTTTAGAGTGAAATAAATGAAATCAAATGACCTATCTCTAAGGATACCAATCCAAAAAGAAAAAGTGTATTCAAATCATAAAGATATCTAAGGAAGTCAAAAGGAAATTTCAGACATCTTAATATTGCATTCACAGATTTATATCAATATAATCAAGGGAATTACATACTATGTCTAGATGTTTGATCTATGCACAAATATGTGTTCGTATGAGATCTTGTTTAATCAATGAATTTTTAAGACTTCAATGTATGAGTGAACCAAGATACTCAAGACTGGAAATTAAACCTATGAAGAATGATTAGTTCATTAGTTTTAGGTTTCTTTAATGGTACTTAGTGAAAACTTTCACTTGAGGTTTAAGTGTTCATGCCTTGAGAGATGATTAACTTATCAAACTAAATGAGTTACAATTATCACACTTTAACTTTTATGAGAATGCATACCATTCAAGATACAACCCGAATCAGTCAATGAAAGGGTTGGAATCTTTTAAAATGTTACTGAACTAATCTTGGAATGATGAGATTATAAAGGTAAATGATGGAATCTATAAAGTCACAAACTAAATATGAAAATTACTATGTCAAATGTGACAAGTCTTTATTGGTGGAACTGCACTCTTGCATTCAAATTATTTATCTCTGTGCAATTATGACTCAGGGAGATTCTTGTCATTCATTTTAACATATGCATTTATTTAGAATAAACTAACAAAAGAATTAAATCATCACCAAAGTATTGGCCTATTAAGAGCTTCGCCTAAGCAAGGCTCGAGGTACTCGCTTCCACCTAAGTTTTCCTCTAATCTCTCGATGATGAGTTCATCTCTCAAGAGTCCCAATCACCGTAACAAGCCAAAATCCTTGGAATTGAATTAGCATAAATAAAGCTTCAAACTAATTCAAATAAAATAATGGTCACCATAATGATTGAAATCAAATAACTTCCACCTAATGTAAAGAACAGAGCTGAAATAAAATGAAAGGAACAACAATCAAACTAGAATTGAAATGGAATAATCACACAAAGCTAATCTATAAAACAATATGGAAATAATAGAGCCCTCCCCGAGGGGCCCTCCCCGACCTAGGAAATTCACCTAATGGACTAAATCAAATCTGAATTCTCAATGGATCAACAAGAATAATCAACATTTCATTAAGATCAAAACCATATTTACAAATCAACAACTGAGTCTCTTGATTTATAATACAATGATAATTTTTCTCCCATACAAACTTGATGATTGATTTATCTTCTCCACACCTTTATTTATAAATGAAAATCACTTTGGGAAAGATAGAATCAAATCCCCCAACTCAGAAATCAAATTTGACAACTTCAGGAAAAATCTCAAAAATCTGGGTTTTAGATCAATTTGGACATATATGTGTTAAAGATCCAACCATATCTCCTAAATCATTCTTGATTTTGAAACTTGGCTCTACTGTTACTCAATTTAGTATACTACAAATGAAACCCATGTCTTGGATTTTTGAAATTCGACCGCATCTGCACACAAATAGGGGAAGCAATTGACTATTTGGAATTTTCTGCTAATTTGGGTTGAAGCAAGCCCAGATTAGAAAATCAAAGATATCTCCCAAACCGTGCATGATTTCGAAAATACACATGAATATCTGATAAATGACATCATTCTTCACAAAACCCATGTTCCATAATTTTGATATTTGTCTTCATCGGCCTGCAAATTGCGTCTCAGTGTTCTTGTTGTTATTTCTAGTACAATTTTGACCCATCCTTTGACCATGAGCTAGAGGCTCACAATGGTGACATGGGAACAAACCAAAGAACACACATCATGCTGATACCTATATATTCAAACTCCATATGGCCAAACCTCAGTTAGAGAGGTGCAAGTATGCCAACAAATGATTCCAGGTACATGAACTGAATTGTTGGTACATGAACTGAACTACACTGAATTGTGGCTACTTCATAAACCGTCATTAATAAAACAATGATATAATCATATTTAATCGCTAAAAACATATAAAAATTGTGAATTAACCATCTGGGATGTATAATAGTGAATAATGACGTTTAATGAAGGTTTATGGCATAGATGGACACATATTATTGGTGAAATAGTTCAAGAACATGACTTTATTGGGCAGAAAAATATGAAAAAAATGGAGCCCAATGTTAGGCATGGGGGATTCACCTTTTTAACCAATATATTATCATGCTCATTCATAAAAGGGGTTTTAAAATTATGAAAAATAAATATTTTTCAAAAAAGGATTTTGGGAGTTATTTATCAATATCTAGTGAAATTAGGGGTATTATTTTATATCCCATGAATGCACGTGCTATGTCACATGTCACTAAGTGAAGAACCCATTATAGGATCATGGTATTTGGTAAATTACTTGGTCAAGTATGGGATCATATTTATACATGGAAGTTCTTAATAACTATTTAAGGGAAGGTTTAAAAACAACTTTTGTATTATTTTTCATTAAAATTTGGTTATCCATCCAAATTGCTTTGGATTAACTATGTAAAATCAATATTTTAATATTCACTATTTAATCTAAATCGAATGAGAGTTGGATATTTCATTGCAATGAGAGGAGTAGGCAGATTCGATCATAAGCTTCTTTATGAAAGATCGAAAGTAGTTTTTTTAACTATCCCATCTTTATTAAAGATCGAAAGAAGGAAGATTTCCATATATTCTCCAATATATTGTTTCAGAATTGTATACTTCAACCACCATGGTGTTTCTGATACTGCACTTGCCCACCACGACAAAATTTTAGTTGTTTTTTATCTCGACAGGAACAATCTCCCTAGCAACCACAAAACTTATTGAGATCATTGTGGGAAGTCTGAAGAAGCTCTTTGCCAGAGGATTACAAACGCATCTCCACAAAGACTCGTTTGCATTGGCATTAAATGAATTTGAATAAGTGTTTGGGATGTCCACCAAGAGAAGGCCCGTTGCCGATCCTATGGAATTCACTAGGCAGGAGACAAAGTCTCATTTTTTAGAGATAACCGAAGCCTCTTCATTCGGTTAAATCGGCAACGGATTGTTTTTGTTAATTGATTTTTTATTTTCCAATGGGTTGTATCAATTTATTATTGATATTATGTAATATATTATAGGAGTCAGCATGGATCAACCAGGAAACTGGTTGCAATATTTTATGTGACTGATAAGTCACCACCAATGTCTATCAAGGTTGTTATATCAATTCTTATGTGTAAGAAGATAATTGTGTTTTTATAACAAAGATGAAAATAATTTATGCTTGAAATCCCTTCAATATTGATTTTTGTCCCACACATATGAATTGAATTATACTAATTCTGTAAAGACACAATTGGCTAATGGTGATGGAGCTTGATTTTTGTGCCCGGCACGTGAATTGACTTAGAGTAATTCTGTAAACACACAATTGTTTAATGGCGATGGAGGTTGCTGATGTTTTTGCATCACTAACTATAACCATAGAACTAAGAAGTGTCTACAATAACATCCAAATTAAATATGTTTGCATTGAAAGTAAAGTCACTTTAACAACACTATTAGATATGATAAATGGAACCAAGAACAATGCTTCGCTTGTAACTTGTGTTCATTTATATATTGATATGGAAATTTATATAGAAAAAGACCAACTTAATAAGTTGTTTAAACTAAATTTAAAATAATTCCTTTAAACTAAGGTAGAGAAGATATTTAAAATAAGTTGTTTAAATTAAATTTGTTAAGAAAATCTATATGTTAAACTTGTTCCATATGTAAGTGAGAGAAAATGTCAATCAAATATGTTTGTCGTTGCATTATGCATATGCTAAAATTAGTAAGTTTTCCATGTTAAAAGACCATTATATTTCTAGAAGCACATGATGAGAGAATAGGAGGACATTATGTAGGTATATATATTGTGTCAAAGATCTTACACAGATGACTATGGTGGCCTACACTCCATAAGGATGCAAAGGAATATTCTTAAACATGTGATGTTTGTCAAAGGGTCGGAAATCCCTCTAGAAGGGATGAGATTCCATTGAATCCACAAGTTACATTACAGGTTTTTGATAAGTGGGCCATAGACTTCATTGGACAAATCAACCCACCTGTAAGATGATAATGGGAGAGATACATTATTACGACCATAGAGTATCTGACTTGTTGGGAAGAAGCTGCACAAGTTACGTATTGCAGCTTAGAAACTGATGTGCATTGTTTGTTCAAGAACATAGTAACTCGATTTGGGTGTCCAAGAATATTGATGAGTTATCAGGGGAAAAACTTCATCAATAAGATCATAGAATCTTTGACCAAATAATTCCAAATTCACCATCATAATATTATTCCATACCACTCACAGGCCAATGGCATGGTAGAAGCATTCAACAAAATCCTAGAGAATGCACTAACAAAAATATGCAAAGTAAGAAAAGATGACTGAGACATAAGAGTCCCTTCTCTATTATGGGCATACAGGACAACCAACAAGAAATTGACATGGAGAACACCTTTCATATTGGTATACGGACAGGAGGTAGTCAAGCTGATGGAATTTATTGTACCAAGCCTATGTGTTGCAGCTATCATGAATCTTTCGAATTCAGGTGAAATACAAGAACGCTTATCACAACTAGTACATATTGATGAGGATAGGTTGATCATGGGGTTTCACCAGCATGTTCAAAATTCAACGGAAAAATCATGGCATGATAGACACATTAAGTCGAAAAAATTCCAAGTAGGTGACTTGGTACTACTGTATAATATAAACTTTATGCAGCACCTAGGTAAGTTATTTATGCATTAGTTAGGACTGTATGTGATCAAGGAGGTGGAAGAGGAAAGGACTGCATAGTTGGAAACACTTAATGGAAAATCATTGAAAGAAAGGGTGAACGACATTCGTCTAAAACTCTATCAAGAGGGTTGACAAGCTTCGTAATAGGATGAACCATGCAAGAAAAAAAAAGGGGGAATGACAATGGGAACCATGTAGAGAGGCGAAATTATGCCAACCAAGGAGACTTGATGTAGAAGTGATACACTGCACAATAGTAATTGCACCGCCCTACATGACAAGACCATGGAAAGTAATAAAAGGGTGGAAATGACAGTTACAGGAGGATAAGGACAAGTCATTAAATTTTTTTTATAACTAGGCATAAATCCACCATAAATCCAATTCATAAAACCATCATAATGATAGGGAGTTAAAGAAAAATGTCGTTGACACACAAGATAGAGGGGAAACACACGATGGAAATCCAAAAGAGGATTTGGCAATAAAGCACCATGAACGCAAACACCTATCATGCTACGGGTAGATGAAACAGGATGGAAGGTGTGAAGACCAGTGTACAACTGAAAAAAGGGTATACAGTCGGCCATGGATTCCAAACGTGGGCTATTGTTACTAATAATTACATGAAACACAAAGATAATAGAGCTCGAGAGATATAGAGATAAAGAAACTGTCAGAGTTAAGTTAACTACAGACATGGACCCACCCTGGGTACATCCTCATCAGAGTTGAGGTTTCCTCGTGACTACATACCACCTAGGAAGGATGACACCTCACCGGTCACACTGTAGAAGACTCCAAATTATAATTTGTTGACCCCATAAATTCCAGAGTAACTCATGATTGATGAATACATGTTATAGAAGGTACCTTAGCTAAAATATGCAGACCATGAAATTACCGATGTGGCGAAGTTCCCTGAACTTACACCCAACGAATACCTAAAACTCAAAGTAGACTCACTTTCACAATAGAACATACCAATAGAAAAGGTTTAGGCCAAAGGATTGGAGCGAGCAAGCCTCCCCAACCTATTTGACATCCCACACTTCAGACATAGTAACAAAGTCAATGCTTGAGTCAAAATCCTCTTATCTTGCATGCGTGGGGGGTACATGTGGCTAGGTAGGCCACTTTAGATTGACACAGACTTGATAGCAAGAATCACAGGGATTCCAACCCAGGGGAAATACCCTTCTCTATTATTTTCAGATAAAAATACATAAAGAGAACAGTCAGAGCCCATGCGAGTGAAGTTTTAAATGGTTAGAGCAGTGTGCGGCCTAGAAGTGCCAACTATATGTGACCCAACCATTTGAATAGTGGCCCAGATGTTAACATGCAAGATGCTATGAAAGTGTGGGAAGGATCAAGTACTAGCATGGGTAATAGTTGTGGCATAGCAATGTGTATAAGGCACTACAATGAGTTTGGCACCATTCTTATTGAAGCAGTTCCTACCGGATTGCGCAGAATCCCAAGATAATGGAGTTTCACTACCCATGGCTCTTGATCTTGATTTCCTTCACAACATGGGGAGAGCCGAAGGACGCACAGTTTTTAGGGCTGAGAGGGAAGCCATGTGTCATGGAAAAGTACCAGAATTTTTGGTCTTCAACAAACAAGAGGAGACATATGGACAACAATGTAGAATTATTTATCTATGCTGAAAGAATTCAACAGAGTATCTAGAATGCATCGAGCATGTCACCACATTTGGTGGAGGGATATAGACTAGTTGTGGAGTTCCTATCAAACAAGAATCACATGTATATCAAATTCAAGAAGGATCCAAGGGAGGAGTGGTTCCAAACAAAGTACAATATCACAGAAGAAGACATCTAGCTGGTCATGTAGGATTGGGAACCAAACTAGAAGATCCCAACACAAAGGGATGCGACAACGCAGTGGGGGGACACCAAGGCAACACAACGCATAAATGTAAAAATGGACCCTCTAGGAAATGGCATGGAGGAAACAAATTAAGGGAATGACATGGAGGATGCACCAGAAACATAACCACTATACCAACCTACACAACCCCCACCTAAGATAGGGAAGAAATGGTAGGATCAAAGCACATGTTCATCTACACGAAAGAAGAAAAAGGCCCAAAATCCACCAGTTTTCTACACAATAATAGATGACGACATGAACAACATTGTCTATTGACTAAGGGTTGTCACAGAAGAATTCCTCGAAGACACCACAAAGAAAAATGAAGAACTACAAACGAAGGTGCAGGACCAATGTTTGAGGCTACAACAGTTATTGGAAATAGTATAATTGGCACCTGCACAAGGATCAGGAACAACCCAAGAAGGCATAATAGAGGAAGCATGGAATGTGGTATCAGTATACCTAATAGTAGAGTGAATATTAATCAATATTCTAGTAGATATAGTTGGGTTACCCAACCCTGAATTACAGGAGAATCTACAAGGACTAAGTCACATGGATCTAATCATGTCACAGATGCCCATGGAGTTCTTATAATTTGTGCACATAGGTGTCATGCAGGAATTATTTCTTCAAGCAAACACTGCAGCTGGTTAATTAGACTAAGCAGAAGTAGAGAAGACAAAACTACAGAAGTAATGTGCAACTGCAGTACAGGAAAAGTGCGCATTAGAGCAACGAGTGGAACTCGTAATGAAAGAGAAGAGTTAAGTTGAAGGAAAGGCAAAGAAATCCCTGAAAGAGAAGAGTGAGGAAGAGTTCAGGGACAAGAAATCCTTGAAAGATAAAGAAGAGTCATAAGTAAAAGTTGTAAAATCCTTGAAGAAAAAGGACGAAGTCGAACGATTGACAGAGAAAATCCAAGTGACAATCCATAACGTATTCAAAGAAGTACCTAAGGTACCATTGATCATAGAGACCACAACATAAAAAAAGGTATCCAAGATAAGCACAATTATCAAGAGACTCTAACACAAGATCACTGATCTGGAACTGCGCGTAGTACCAGGGACACCACTAGAAGAAAGGGAGCAAAGGTAAAGGACAACCTAGGCCTCAGTGTAAAATATCAAAATTTTAGAATAAGAATGCATAAAGATATGCGACAAAGTCACATTCATGTGTACATAGCTTACTAACAACTCAGAGCTAAAAGCACTAGAAGAGAAAATAAGGACTATGCAGGAACAAGCACATCAGGCCACTCAGCGCATAAGTACTCTACCACCACCAAAAAGAATGATAGCACTCATGGTGAACAGGAAACTATATAGTGTAGTGGAAAAACTGAAGGAATAATAGTGGAATATCACACAGGAATTACAACCGCAACATGACAAATCCCTCGGGGTGCTAGAAGAACTAGCTACCGCGCAAAGCATTACGACATTAGCGGTGCAAGACACCGAGGCCAAAATTACCATTTTGACAGTGCATATGATGGAGGAAATATTAAACAAGGAGGAAAAAATGACAGTAGAATTACTAGTAGTGAGGGACACCCTCTAGAAGTTTACTAAGGCTTGGAGGAGTGCGACACAACAGGCCTATGTGGCTCATGACAATCAGTGGGTGACTTTCAGGGGCCTATTAGGAAGGCAGTTTTGGGGATGGAGTAGTGAGATGAGACGAGGCACAATGAAAATGTCCAGGAAGGGTGATGGCATAATAATATCAAGAAGATCAAGAAAGAAGAGAGAGAGGAAAGAGGAGAAGACAGGGGACAAGAAAGAAAAGCCAACGCAAAATCCAGGAAAACCAGTCAAGAATGATTTGTATCCAGCTCATAACAAGTTGTCACCAACCTAGCATGAGTGGTATCCAACTCATTATGAGCTAGAAAAATACCCTAAGCATAATGTATAAAATATGTAAAGGATCTGCGAGTTGAGGGTATTTGGGGAGGTCGAGAGAGGAAGAGAGCGTTTTAGAGTAAAGAACATTATAAATAAGTTTAAGGTGTAAATAGAATTGTATATTTAACACCCATTGTAGCACAGAGTGCAACCAAGATCCTTGAATATAATAAATAAGCCAAACTTTTGTGGATGTAGACCGAAGTTGGGTAAACCACAATAAATCTATATAGAAATGTATCCTTAGGGATGGTAATCCATGAAATTTGTGTATAATTGTATGCTTAGACTTGTTACTCCAAGTCTTTATTGAGAATATCTAGTTATCTTCGATGTTGTTGATGATATAATAGTGTGTAGTACCCATGGATGTATCTTTAACTCTTAATTGGTATATATGAATGTGTACATGTATAATTTAGTAAATATAGGTATGGCAGAGGAGGTTTATGATATTTCCTTCACCACTACAGAATCTTGGTTCCTACGGTCCCCATAAACATATCTCGGGTGAGACTTCCCCTACATGCAGGTGATGTAGAAAGGGCCGGTGTCTGTAGGGTTTTGTCAGACTAAGTAACTTGAACCTAGGGTCTTGGACATTCCTGTGCACATGCGCCAACAAGGAGACTGGTCATGTTCAAGTGGAAGTGGTTGATGAATGATCCATATCGGATTATTATATTGTTTGGAATCTATCTCGATCCTTTCAGAGATGAAACAAATTGGAGGAATCAACTTGCAAGTCCATTTTAGTGGCATGTCCCAGTTCAGAAAATTAGGTTTCAGAACCTTCTAGGGCCATTCTGAGGCATCAAATGGAATGTATTGAGGTTAAAACTTTCCCAACATAGCTTGGACCCTTTGATTATTTTCTACACATTGATATATTTCGAACCGTAAAAAAATCACATCAATCAGATCTTGTATGCAAAATTTATTCCTCCCGCAAGTTGACCTACCATGTTGACCACCATGGAATGGGAGGATTCAATGTCAACCCTTGTTACTCAAGTATATGGGGCTAGCCACGTATGTAATTTCAATAATATTCTAGAATTTCCAAAACCTTATCACAATTGAGGGTTAAGGAAGTAAAAACCCTACCCCTAGATGGCTATTGGGCTATGTTAAATATCAGGCCACTAGAAGGAGAAGGGGTTCCATTCTTTTGCATTGTCTCATCTTCCATAGCTGAGAAAAAAAATCTAAGAGTAGTATCCTATGAGAATATCATAAAAGGAGAGATTTTGTAGCATCCATACATGCTACAAGTCAAAGGCAACTCCATAGAGAGTGCATCTTTTTGTGTACTTTCATCATTTCTATATCAGAGAAAAGAGAGTAGAGCAACCTCACCTTCTAGCTGGATTTTCTTCTGTATTGGGTTTCCCAGGTCATATATTGTGTTTATTGCTGGATGGTTTTTGTATTTTATTATTCTCTATTCTCCCCATTTTATATATTTCAATCATGACAGAAAATCAGTAACTAAATATTTTTGAGATCTAAAGGAAAATAACCTTAATAGTAAATATTACAGTGTTTTATTAGATCTATTGAGATGAATTGTTCCAGTGGAATATCCACGACATTTTACAGATCATATTAGTATCAGAGTGAGTTTTTCTTTTGGGTATTTGTGGGAAGTTGCAGGATCCAGGAATCAACTTAAAGAGTTGTAGAAACCCTAGCCATGGTGGATGTGTTTGTTCATAATAACCCTCGAGATCCAGTAGAAGAGATATTTGAGCGGTTGGAAGTGAAATTTGTTGACACTAGTCACAATATGAACCTCCTCATGGTGGTTCTAACAAGAAATATCATACCATTCGGAGATGATGGAGGCTCTAACTCAGAGATCGGATCGGAGGGGAAATCGGGAGATCGAGAAGAATCTAGAAATGAGTCGTGGGAAGAATCTGAGAAAGAAAAGTCGATTTTGAGTTCCATTAACCCTTCATATTCCCTATTCAATATGGAAGAAAAGGTAGACATAAAGACATACCAAGGTGAGATTGATGCATTAAAACTAAATCATTGGAAGCAACTAGAAGTTTATTTTAGCGTTCACCATATAGATGAATGGCATAAGATTTCATTTTCTAGATTGAAGTTATAGGGAGATGCTCTAACCTGGTGGGAAATCCACATAGAAACACTTAGGTTGGAGGGTGATCTGCCAGTAACTAGGTGGGAGGAATTAAAAACCCTCATCAAGTCTCAATTCTACCCTATCAGGTATGTAGATGAGCAATGGATTCAGTCTCACTACTTCAAGTAGAGGCAGGGGAAAAGTGTAGATGAGTACACCACTGAGTTCATAAAAATGGCCATAATGCTTGGTATCTCTCCCAAGAACCTGTTAGCAAATAATATTGTCAGGGTCTTGTGAGTCTGTGTTTTCTACCTAGGTCTCTAATTGTTCCCGTTTCTCCTCTTTTGCAGACCTGATCGTAGTTTTTTCCTCTCGGCTTGTAGTTTTCTTTTGTTTGCCTTCACCCATTTTATCGACTTGTTTTCCTTGGATTTCCTGAAGAGTATCTGCCCTAATCCCTTTTGTTTTCCCTAAATTCGAGTGCTTCTCTCTTGCCTTTGTCATTGATCCTCGACTTTCCTGAACCTTCAATCAGTTATCCAAGAAATTATTCAAAGGCCATTGTCATGAGCACCAAATGAAACACTTGGAGCAATCTAATATAAAATAAAATCAAACGAGCGAGATCAATTTCCAACAACAGAGATCCATCATCTAGATCAGATCGACGGGGATTGGGTAATCGGGATCCTGGAGTTGCATGAAATTTAGCATTGGAGGTTTGAAATCACGAGGTCCATCCTAGCTATTGGTTCTGCGAAGGACATGTGGTGCACGATCAATGTTTCATGGTTTCACAAGATAGAGCAGTCAAAGAGCAAGTCATCAGAACTTGCGAAATGCGAAATCATGATAAGATTGTAGCCATTGATCAAAGAAAAGAGTTGGACCATTGGATCAGCGTTTCGCGATTTTGCGAGTTGAGAAAGTAAGAGGGAAGAGTATTGAAGACTCGTGAAGCACGATGTCTCGAAATGCCAATGTCATATGAGCCATCTGATCAAAGGGGACACATGTCACCTGATCTGAGCTTCATGATTTTGCAACTTGGAGGTTTGAGTATAGAACGCAACATGAGTTTGTGAAACAAGAAATCATGATGCACCTGAGATAAGCATGAGGTCATGGCCCGAGGTCACGTGGGGCACGGGAAAGAGCTACACCAAAGAACCGAAGCGCCTGAGTTGGTCATAGAGAAAGATCCACGTGGCCTCGAGGTGCCAAAATTGACTCAAAGGAGTCATGAGCTTGCCTAGAATATTCATGGGTGTCAGATCTCGCCCTGATCCCTATGAAAGAAGTTAATGAAAATGAGAAAGGTGGTTGAAACCTCACTCACCACATAAATGGAAAGCATGAAAATATGGCTGTGGAAGGCAGATTATCAGCTGAAAGTTCCCCTGCCATGGATTTTCTAATGAAGCCCATACTCATCTAATCTTGTGTCTGAAAAAAGAATACAAGTACATCTTGACAGAAGAAAATGTAGACGGAAAGCCTTGAATGCAATAACTAGAGTGTGCTTATGAAGGGAGCAAGTTGTTTTGAGTATAAATACTTAGTTTTGATATTTTATTATGGTAGATGGTAGAGAAAAGGTCCCATATTGTAAAGTTTTAGTAAAGCCTCTGGATTATGGTTATGTATCTGTATTTGAGACCTCTTGTTAAATAACAGTCAACTTTCTAGCTCCATCTTGTTTTCCTCTGATACTGAAGAGTTCATGATTGACTGATTCACTTGAATTATTGTAATTGCATTATGATGGATGTTCAATTGTAGTGTTGTTATAATTCCTTTCAGTTTCTTTATGATTTGAACTCAAGAATATTTTGAGTTTGAGTTTTTCTTCTTTGGGCTGCTGGAAGACTTGATGTCCACAGTATACCTCTACATCCTTCTCACTAAATTCTTCCTCCTACTCACCCTTACTACAACCTACTGACTGAAGTTAGACTAGACCTCACCTTCTTGTGCATATCAGTCCAGTTTTCTAAGCTAAGACAATATTTTCCTGAGATTGCGCCCATTTGACCTTTTTTATAACCAACTTGTGACAAAAATATTGATGGGTATCAAACTTACCTCTGCCCCAATCCAGGGGTGACTTATGGTGCTAACATTTCTAGCGTCGTTGCCAAGGATGGAATTGAAGATTTTCCCTGGGATTGAACAACAAAGCTTACTAGTTCTTAAGGTGCATTAGAACTTAGTACATTAAAGATTGCAACTGTGCACCTGGTGACTCCACTGTGGTAACTCCATTGATGTGAACCCACTAGCAACTCCACTATTTAAGTTGTGTCTTCTAGAGGCAGACACAAAAGTTCTACTCCACAACTGCATCTAGTGACTCCTTAAGCCAACTCGGAGAAAATTGTCAGAAGAAGAAAGACCCTTCAAGAGGGTACTTCAGAGGTTGAACCAGGTATTTCTGATAATTTTCACCATCTTCCTATAGAAACTCCAATAGCTATTTCTCATTTTCCTATTACACCCTCGGTTGAAGTTTCTAGAATTTTAAATTTTCAGAGTGTTCCTACAGATTTTTCCCCTCTTGGTCCGAGATTGGAGGGAGAAATCCTTGTCACTCCTCTCTCCCCTGAAGTTGTACTATGTTTTAGACCTAATACTGTAGAATATTTTCCCACTCCAGGCTATACCACCCCTCCTCCTATTAGAGTTATTGGTTTTACAGAAAGGGAAACTCTTGTTCCCTCAAACCCTATAACCATTTCTTCAAATCCTCTGTTGTTTCCCTTTCCTCCCAGAAGCTCAGTTCCAGTATCCCCTGTTCGAACCCCTTCCCCTCCTAGTTCTGCTCCACCTATCATCCCTATGGCAGGTTCCCATCCACCTAGAAACAAAATGGATGGTACAGTGGCTGCAAGATATGCCCCTCTATTCCTACCTCATCCCATGAATTCTCTTCCCGCTAGATTTTACCTAAAGTATATGCCTAAGTTCATGGGAGAGGAAGACATAAACGCCGAAGAACACCTTGCTACTTTCTATAGTTATGCAGACAATCTAAACATCGAGAATGAAGATGTCTGGATGAGAGTCTTTGTCCATAGCCTAGATGTGAGATTAGGAAATGGTTTAGGGGATTGACCCCTAGATCTATTGATGAGATCGAGGCTTTAGATGATTCTTTCTTGAGGCAGTGGGGGGATAAAATAGACTTTATGTATTATATCATAGAGTTTGGGTCCCTAAAGAGAAAGGAGGCAGAATCTGTCTCTGACTTCTCCAAAATATTCAACAAAATGTACAATAAAATCCCTACTGAGATAAAGCCTACAAACTCCTCTACCAAAATCACTTATGCTAGTGCTTTTGACCCTGATTTCTTCCTCATGCTCAGAGAAAGAAGATCTACTTCCTTGGCTCACATGCTGTTGGTCCCCGGTTTTGACCATGTTCTTTGCCCATACTACATACCATTGACCTCCAACTATATGCCAGTACCACCCTTTTTGACCTCCTTTTGATACAATCAACATCCCTTTACCATTCAAAGGGGTCACCTAAGGTATCTTTGAAATTCAAGTTATTATTATGCATTTTTAATACTTTAGATTGATAATTGGACTAATATCACTTGGGTAGGTACCATTGCTATTCTTGGCACAGGGTTTCGATACCAGGTACCAACTCGCACCGTAGCGGTACCAATGGAGCAGTTTGAAATCGATGCATCATGGCATGCGTTATGGTTTGAAGGGGAGATAGCAGGTTCACCAACCAGCTGGAGCCGTTGCTAGAGAATGCCGACAGCCATCATGAGGCCTGGATCGATTATTCTTCAAGTGTTCACACTTCGTGACACTACGTGTCACGAAGTTGTGAAATGAGTTTTCAGTTTCATTGCAAGATT
>JZKD02S1718680.1:295385-307372 GCA_000966675.3 Picea glauca
TTGTTTTGAATGCCCAGAATGGATGCAGTTTAGACAGTACTCTGTGTGTCATGCCTTAAACGAAAATGATGATAGTAGATGGTTGAACATAGAGGTAGAATGATTTTGTAGAACTATGCTTTTGAATAGAAATAGCAATCTTAGCCTTTGAGTACTAGACTGTTTTGCTTCTGTTTATGATTTCGTAGGAAATGCTCAGTTTTGAATTAGTCATCAGAATTCAAGTTTTCAGAATAGGTGCATGTTTCATTTTTAGGATAGCATTCAAATAAATACTAGACGCTTGCCTGCACATACTGTGTATCAGCTCGAAGTATACCAACCCTGGTTTGACAATTTAGTGATTCAGGACACTTAAAAGCTTCAATTTAACAGCCTGACACATGCAAGATGCATCCTTGGAAGTAGAATCCACTGTGTTGGAAGTTGGAAAACTTAGCAGCAAAGCTGACAGAGACAGAGGAAGAGGAAGATTTGAGGCCTCAACCTCTGGTTCTTCTGCATCTCACCCTCAAGTAGATAAATTGACCAAGATGGTGAAGTCCCTATCTGCAGAAATGGAGAAGATGAAATTTGAGGGGAACCAAGGTTATAAGAATGTCCCAAATCCTGATAATAGAGGCAACTTCAGAAGGCCGAATAATAATGCCCCTCAAATACTCCCAAGAGAGCCCAGAAGCAGAGAGAGTGATGATCATAAAATTCAAACCCCCCTCCAAAATAACCTTGTTGTTGATGAGGAAAGGGAAGAAGAAGAGTTTGACCCTGAAATTCATTATATTGGAGACACCTCCTCTTTTCCCAATTTAACTCAATCTTCATATGAGGAGTCCCTTACAGATAATCAAATAAATGAGTTGAGGAAGGGGGAGAAGGAAAATACTGGTCCCAACAAATACAACCTCCGATCTAAGAAGAAAGAAGGGAAGTCTGACGTCCCTGATCCAACCCCTAGAGAAAAGAATCCCACCAAATATTTAGCAAACAACAACAAAGAAAATAAATATCAAAACCCCTAATCGACCTATCCCATAATTGAGAGAAACTCTGAAGCCCCCCTCCTCTTTCAACTTTGAGCATGAAATTCAGAAAATCAGAATCCCCATACCCCTTTTAGAGTTGGTCAAGCATGAAGATTTCAAAAGAAGCCTCTCTAAACTTTTGTTGCTTGAACCCCCAAATCATCCCATAGACTCAATCAACCTGCAATATGAAAATCCAATGGTCATCCTAGGTCCTATGGTAGAAGATAGAGATGATGCATCCCCTCCCTTCTATACATCCTTGAATATACATGATAAGTTGTTGCATAATTGTCTTATGGAATCAGGGGTGTCTCATAATCACATGCCCAAAATTGTCATGGAAGAACTTGGGTTAGAAATCCGAAAGGCTTATCATGATTTGTGCTCTTTTGATTCAAAGAGAGTGCAATGTCTTGGGGTCATGAAAGATATGGTTGTGACCTTGTTTCAACTCCCCGTGAAAAGTGTGGTCATGGACATTGTGGTAGCTGATGTTCCTCCCAAGCTCGACATGCTGTTGTCAAGATCATGGATAAAAAGAGTTGGGGGAACCTTGCAGATGGACCTCACATATGCTACCATTCCAATGTTCGAAGTGGAGCACAGAAGACTATACATGGAATCTCAGTTGGCCTACATTGTCAGTGATGAAGCAGACGCCACCAATCATTCTATCTTTTCACTTGAAATTGATTTGGGATCTAGTTTGTTACAACTCACTGATGCTCCTAAAACTCCTCTTGAAATCAGAAAAAAAAACCCATTTCTTCTCATGAAATACCTCCTCCAACTACTTCTGTGTGGAAGATGTTCTTTGACGGAGCCTCTTCTAGGGAAGGTGTTGGTGCCGGAGTAGTTTTTGTTTCACCTTGTCAAAAAGCCATATCTCTGTCATACAAGTTAGAATTTGAAACTACCAATAATGTGGTAGAGTATGAGGCTCTTGTTTTTGGTTTGAGGGCTGCAGAGGACATGGGAATTCAAGAGATGGTGGTATTTGGAGATGCTAAGTTGATTTTCCAATAGATCATAAATATTTATTAGGCCAAACACCATCGACTCAAAAATTACAGAAATGAAGTGTGGGACCTGGTCGACAACTTCCTCTCAGCCTTCAACATCTCATTTATTCCAAGGGAGGAAAATGCTACGGCTGACTCTTTGGCCATCTTAGTGAGACAATTTAGGGTCCCACTACCACCTAAGATCAGGTATGATGTTGATATTAGATATAGGCCCTCTCTACCTGACAATATCAAGCATTGGAAGGTGTTCAAGGATGATCTCAAAATCAGAATATTTCTTGAGTCAGTTGATGAATTCTCTGCATTACATATTGATCAGGATCATGATCCTAAAGGTGATATTCCCCTCGAAGTATTTTTAAATAAAATTTCTAATCACCATATTGTTCAACTACCTAGAAATCATATTCCAAAGGGGCTAGTTCCGCTGGAAAGATTGTTCGACGGGAATGATGTGGTTGTAAATTTTAAGGGTCCAACTGAGGATGTTGATGTAGCCGAGTGTAATATTGGTACAAAGGAGGATCCAAAATTCATCAAGTTCTCAATCATGTTGAGGGAGAAGAGGTCCGAGTATGCTGAGTTATTAAAGGAATTCGCTGATGTGTTTTCTTGTACCTATGAATACCTCAGAACATACGACACAAACATCATTGAGCATAAGATCCCATTGAGAGAGAAAGACAAACCATTCAGGTAGAAATTGAGATCAATAAATCCTATGTTGCTGCCTATTATGGAAAAAGAGGTAAAGAAGTTGTTGGATGCCCAAATCATTTCCCCTTTGAGATATTCTGAGTGGGTAGCCAACCTGGTCCCAGTAAGAAAGAAAAGTGGAGAAATAAGACTCTGTGTTGATTTCATAAATCTGAACAAGATCTCTAAGAAGGACAATTACCATATACCTAAGATGGAACACATATTGCAGAGGGTGACTGGTGTATCTAGTATTTCCATGATTGATGGATTTTCTGGCTACAATCAGATCTTTGTCTTTCCTGAAGACAGAGAAAAGACAACCTTCACCACTCCTTGGGGAACATTCATGTATGCCAAAATTCCCTTTGGATTGATGAACGCGGGACCAACCTTCCAGTGAGCCATGGACATCGCATTCATTGGAGAAAGAGATAAGTTTATGGTCATCTATCTGGATGACATAACAGACATATCCAAATCTGATGAAGAACATTGTCAACATCTAAGGAAAGTCTTCTTGAAATACAAAAGGTTTTGCCTTTCCATGAATCCTAAGAAATCATTGTTTTCTATGAAGGAGGGAAAGTTTCTAGGGAACATTTTATCATTTGAGGGGGTCAAGATCGATCCAAGCAGGGTGGAATCTATTCAAGCCCTACAGTTCCCAAGTCCAAGAAGGAGGTTCAATATTTCCTTGGCAAAATTAATTTTCTGAGAAGGTTTCTTTCAAATTTTGTTGAATTGGCGAAGCATATCACCGCCATGCTCAGGAAAGGGAATGAATTAAAATGGACTGTTGAGCCCAGAGAATCCTTCAACCAAATCAAAAAAACATTGACTGAGGCACCTGTGTTGATCAGTCCTAATTACTCCAAATATTTTCTGATTTTTTCTTTTGCTTCTTTTGATACAGTGGTAGTTGTTTTATTGCAAAAAAATGTTGAAGGGTTGGAGCAACCTATTTCATTTTTTAGTAGAGCATTAAGAGATGCAGAGGTTAGATATGACATCATGGATAAGCAGGCCTATGCCTTGGTAGAATCTATTAAATCCTTCATAATGTATGTTCTACATTCAAAAATCATTGGGTATGTCCCTTCAGCTTCTGTGAAGGACATTCTCATTCAACCTGACATAGACGAGAGAAGGAGCAAGTGGCTTGGAAAAATCCTCGAATTTGATCTAGAAATAAAACCTACCAAGCTAGTTAAAGGTCAAGGTTTAGCCAGGTTGTTGGCTGAATCTAATTGTAAATATTTGGGGGTTAACTTCATCAACACTTGCTCAGAAAACCAGCCGGCTGAAGCGTTTGATAAAATTCCTCGTGACAAACCTCCATTAGCAGAATGAAACTAGTACAAAGATATTATATATTTCCTATAAGAGTTAAGGCCCCCTAACGATATGGGAAATAATAAGGCAAGAGATTTAAAACTCAAAGCAATCCGATATTGCCTTATTGACTAGGTCTTGTATTGGAAGGACCCTCTAGGAGTGCTTCTGAGATGTCTAGACCCACAAGACACCCAAATGATTATATTTGAGTTCCATGACAGCCTATGTGGGGGGCATCATTTTTGGAAAACCACAGCCTACAAAATTGTCAAGGCTAGGTATTATTGGCCTTCTCTATTCACTAATGTTTGTGTGAGAATCAGAGCTTGCATCAATTGCAATAAATTCTCTGGGAAGCAGCATCTCAAGTCTCTGCCATTAAAGCTTGTGGTGGCCTCAGCACCCTTCTAGTAATGGGGTCTAGACTTCATTAGGGAAATTCACCCTGCATCAAGCGGTCAACACAAATGGATCCTGATGGCCACAACCTATTTTACCAAGTGGATAGAAGCTATCCCCACAAGGAGTGCTTCTCACAAGATGATCATTGGTTTTCTAGAATATATTACAGTAAGATTTGGTTTCCCTGCCAGAATCATCACTATTAATGATGCATCCTTTAAGGTTGAACCATTGATCAAGTTTTGTGAGCAGTTCAAGATTGCATTGATCCACTCTACCCCCTACTACCCCCAAGGCAATGGATTAGCATAATCCTCTAACAAAATCCTGGTAAAGATCATCCAAATACTACTAGAGGATAACAAGAAAGCATGGGATTCAAAGCTCAAATTTTCTCTATGGGCTGAAAGAGTGACAACAAATCGGTCCCTGGGCATCTCTCCTTTCTAGTGTGTATATGGGATTGAAGCAATTTTTTCCTCTCAGCTCACATTTCCTATGGAGAATTTCTTCCAAGACTAGGAGGAAGAGCCTGATGACATGATCAGGAGGATTCATTAGCTGATAGAAGTGCAACAGGCTAGAGAGAAGATAATGGATAGAGCACATGACCATCAACGAAGGATCAAGTAGGCCTTCAACAAGAAGAGTAGTAAGGAGGATTTCCAGCAGGGAGATTCGGTACTCAAATGGGATGCACCTAAGCATAACAAGGGCAAGCATGGTAAATTCCAATACCTTTGGATCGACCCCTTCAAGATCTATGAGAGGTTCCAAAATAACACTTACAAGTTACAAAATTTGGAGGGAGATGAATTTTTTGGTGGCCCTGTAAATGGGCACTTCCTGAAATTGGTTTTTGTTTAAAACCGCAATCGATGTCCCTCGATTGTAAATACCATTTCTATTTCATTTTGTTTTGATAGGAGACTCCACAACCCAACACTAAGGCACTGAAGTTGCGAAAAGAGTTCTTAGAGCCTCGCAGGGAGGACACTATCCCCCATGGAGCCTAATGTTAGCACATAATCTTGTCAAGGTCTTGTGAGCCTGTGTTTTCTAACTAGGTCTGTAATTTTTCTTGTTTCTCCTCTTTTGCAGACCTGGTCGTAGGTTTTTCCTCTCGACTTGTAGTTTTCTTCTGTTTTCCTTCACCCATTTTATCGACCTGTTTTCCTTGTCGAATTACCTGAAGAGTATCTTCCCTAAACCTTTTTATTTTCCCTAAAGTTCATCGCTTCTCTCTTACCTCTGTCATTGATCCTTGGCTTTCTTGAGCCTTCAATCAGCCATCCCCAAAATTGTTCACATGCCACTATCGTGAGCATCAAATGCAACACTTGGAGCAGTTTGATATAAAAGAAAATAAACTAAGTGAGATCAATTTCCAACAGCGGAGATCCATCAGGCAGATCATATCGACGGCGATCGGGTAATCAGGATCCTGCAGTTGCACGAAATTTAGTGCCAGAGGTCCGAAATCGTGATGTCCATCCTAGTCATTGGTGTTGTGAAGGACATGTGGTGCGCGATCAGTGTTTCTTCATTTCACGAGATGGAGCAGTCAAGGAGAAATTCATCAGAACTTGCAAAATGTGAAATCGTGATAAGATCGTTGCCATTGATCAAAGAAAAGAGTTGGATCGTTGGATCTTCTTTTCGCAATTTAGCGAGTTAGAAAATTAAGAGGGAAGATTCTTGAATACTTTTGAAGCACGATCTCCCGAAATGTCGATGTCGTCTGAGCCGTCCAATCAAAGGGGACACGTGTCACCCGATCTGAGCTTCGCGATTTCGCGACTGGGAGGCTTGAGTATAGAATGCAACATGAGTTAGGAAAACATGAAATCATGATGTGCCTCAGAGAAGCACGAGGACATGGCCCGAGGTCACACAGGGAAAGGAAAAGAGTCATGCCAAAGAAGCAAAGCACCCGAGTTGGTCACAGAGAAATATTCGCGCACCCTCGAGCCACCAAAATTGACTCAAAGGAGTTGTGAGCTTGCCTAAAACATTCATGGGTGTCAGGTCTCTCCCTGATCCCTATGAAATCAGTTAATGAAAATGAGAAAGGTGGTTGAAACCTCGTTTCACCACATAAATGGAAAGCATGAAAATTTGGTCGTGGAAGGTAGATTTTCAGCCAAAAGTTCCTCTGCCATGGATTTTCTGATGAATCCCATACTTATTTGATCTTGTGTCTGACAAAAGAATACAAGTAAAGCCTGACATAAGAAAATGCAGACGGCAAGCCTTGAATGCAATAACTAGAGTGTGCTTCTGAAGGGAGCAAGTTGTTCTGAGTATAAATACTCAATTTTGATATTTTGTTATGGTCGATGGTAGAGAAAAGCTCCTGTATTGTAAATTTTTAGTAAAGCCTCTGGCTTCTGGTTATGTATCTGTATTTGAGACCTCTTGTTTAATAAAAGTCAGCTTTCTTGCTCTATCTTGTTTACCTCTGATACTGAAAGAGTTCATGATTGACTGATTCGCTTGAATTATTGTAACTGCATTATGATGGATGTTCAATTGTAGTGTTGTTATAATTCCTTTCAGTTTCTTTATGATTTGAACTCAAGAAGATTTTGATCTTGAGTTTTTCTTTTTTGGGTTGCTGGAAGACCTGATGTCCACGACAGACCTCTACATCCTTCTCACTGAAGTCTTCCTCCTAGTCACCCTTACTACAACCTACTAACTGAAGTTAAACCAGACCTCACCTTCTTGTGCATATCAGTCTAGTTTTCTAAGCTAAGACTATATTTTCCTGAGATTGCGCCCATTTGACATTTTTTATAACCAACCTATAACAAAAATATTGATGGGTATCAGGCTTACCTATACCACAATCCAGGGGTGACTTCTGGTGCTAACAGAACCCATATGTACTCCTCAAGTATCTAGGGGGTTTATGCAATCATCTACAAAATAAAGTGATGTTATTCAAGCCAAGCACAGTGGATGAAGCATGTGTACAAGTTCAAAACATAGAAAACATAGACCAAAAAAAAGGGCAACCAAGTGGTTCAAAGAAAAAATTCCACCTAGAAGCTTCCAAGGAAGGGAAGAAGAAGTGGAAAGGGGGGAAATATAAGAAGACAACAACCACTACACATCAGAGAAAATATCCCAGCAACCATTGCAATCATTTCAACATTGATGGACACACCGAGGAAAAATGCTAGAAACTACATCCAGAGCGAAACCCAAAGAACTGCAAAAAGGAAGGAAAGAAAAAGAACCTTCTAGCAACAAATTCAAATAATCAAGTTGAAAGTAGATTGGACGTGGATGAAAATATTGTCTTCACATATTTGCAGAAGGAAGTGACTCTGAGTAGCCTTTGTCACCGGGAAAAGAAAGAGATGACCAAGCTCTTCCACATCAATATTCAGGTCAACAAGACCAAGATAGATTCTCTATTTGACTCTAGCTCGCATGCTAATCCCATAGCAGTGGATCTAGGAAATATCTCACTATTTGGCTAATGTAATTTCAAGAATATTGTATAAATTCCAAAACCCTATCACAATTTAGGGTTAAGGAAGTCAAAACCCTACCCCTATATGGTTGTTGGGATATGTTAAATATTAGGCCACTAGGAGGAGAAGGGGTTCCATTCTTTTGCATTATCTCTTTTTCCATAGCTGAGAAAAAACATCTAAGAGTAGTATTATGTGAGCATAACAACAGAGGAGAGATTTTGTAGCATCCATACATGCCACAAGTCAAATGAAACTCCACAAAGCGTCCATTTTTCTATGTACTTGCATCATTTCTATATCAGAGAAAAGAGAGCAAAGCAACCTCACCTTCTAGCTGGATTTTCTCGCGTATCGGTTTTCCCAGGTCATATCTTGTGTTTATTGGTGGATGGTGTTTGTATTTTATTTTTATCTATTCTCTCGATTTTATATATTTCAATCATGATATAAAATCAGTAACTAAATATTTTTGAGATCTAAAGGAAAAATAACCTTAAAAGTAAATATTACAGTATTTTATTAGATCTATCGTGATGAACTGTTCCAGTGGAATATCGAATTTTTTTTCCAAATCATATTAGTATCAGAGCGATTTTTTCTTTTGGGTATTTGTGGGAAGTTGTAGGATCCAAGAATCATCTTAAAGAGAAGTTGTAGAAACCCTAGCCTTGGTGGACGTGTTTGTTCATAATAACCCTCGAGATCCAATAGAAGAGAGATTTGAGTGGTTGGAACTGCAATTTTTTGACACTAGTCACAATATGAACCACCTCATGGCGGTTCTAATAAGAAATCTCAGACCATTCAGAGATGATGGAGGCTCTAACTCAGAGATCAGATCAGAGGGGGAATTGGGAAATCGAGAAGAATCTGGAAATGAGTCGTGGAAAGAATCTAAGAAAGAGCATTCGAGTTCAAGTGCCATAAAAACATATCAAGGTGAGATCAATTCATTAAAACTAAATCATTGGAAACAACTAGAAGTTTATTTTAGCATTCACCATATAGATGAAGGGCAGAAGATTTCATTTTCTAGATTGAATTTATAGGGCCATGCTTTAAACTAGTGGGAAATCCACACAGAGACACTTAGGTTGGAGGGTGATCTGCCAGTAACTAGGTGGGAGGACTTAAAAACCCTCATCAAGTCTCAATTCTACTCTATCAGGTATGTAGATGACCAATGGATTGGATTCATTGGCACTACTTCAAGCAGAGGCAAGGGAAAAGTGTACATGAGTAGCCCACTGAGTTCAAAAAAATGGCCATCATGCTTGGTATCTCTCCCAAGAACCCATATGTACTCCTCGAGTATCTAGGGGGTTTACGCAGTCATCTACAAAAGAAACTGATGCTCTTCAAGCCAAGGAAAGTGGATGAAGCATGTGTATAGGTGCAATATCTAGAAGACAAAGACCAAATGAAAGGGAAGCCAAGTGGTTCAAAGAAGAAATACCACCATGAATATTCCAAGGAAGGGAAGAAGAAGTGGAAAGGGGGGAAATATAAGAATACAACAACCACTACACATCAAAGAAAATATCCCAGAAACCATTTCAATCATTGCAACATTGATGGTCACACTAAGAAAAAATGATAGAAACTACATCCAAAGAAAAACCCAAAGAACTGCAAGAAGGACAAAAAGAAAAAGAATATTTTAAAAACAAATTCAAACAATCAGGTTGAAAGTAGCACGGATGTGGATGAAAATATTGTCTTCACATATGTGCATAAGGAGGTGAATATGAGTATCCTTCATCACCAGGAAGAGAACGAGACAACCAAGCTCTTCCACGTCAATATTCAGGTCAACAAGACCAATATAGATTCTCTATTTGACTCTAGCTCACATGCTAATCTCATAGCAGTGGATCTAGGAAATATCTCACTATTTGTATAATGTATGATTTGTCATAGGAGTTGTTGGGAAAATTATATGTGATAATTTTTGTTACATTTAATGTGAACCAGGCGGTTCATAAAATTAGAGGTGCAAGCACAAGAAATGAAAGAACATATCCTATTTTATCCTATGTTAGCCTATGTTAGCAACTAATGTTTGAAAAACACACTTTAGAGTGCAATAAATGAAAAAAAATGACCTATCACTAAGGATACCAATCCATAAAGAAATCTAAGGAAGTCAAAAGGAAATTTCAGACATCTTAAGATTCCATTCACATATTTATGTCAAGATGATCAAGGGAATTACATACTATGTCTAGATGTTTGATCTATTCACAAATATGTTTTATTATGAGATGTTGTTTAATCAAGAATGCTTAAGACTTCAATGTATGAGTGAACCAAGATACTCAAGACTAGAAATTAAACCTATGAACAATGATAAGTTCATTGGTTTGAGGTTTCATTAATGGTACTTAGTGAAAACATTTCACTGGAGGTTTAAGTGTTCATGCACTTGAGAGTTGATTAACTTATCAAAGTAAATGAGTTACAATTATCGCACTTCAACTTTTATGAGAATGCATATGATTCAAGATACAACCAAAATCAGTCAACGAAAGGGTTGAAATATTTTAAAATGTTATTGACCTAATATTGGAATGATGAGCTTAGAAAGGTAAATGATGGAATCTATAAACTCGCAAACTAAAGATGCAAATTACTATGTCAAATGCGATAAGTCTTTATTGGTGGAACCGCACTCTTGAATTCAGATTATTTATCTTTGTGCAATTATGACTTAGGGAGATTATTGTTATTCATTTTAACATATGCATTTATTTAGAATAAAATAAAAAAAGAATCAAAGAATAACCAAGTATTGGCCTATTAAGATCTTCTCTTAAGAAAGGCTCGAGGTAATCGCTTCCACCTAAGTGTTCCTCTACTCTCTGATTGATCAGTTCATCTCTCAAGAGTCCTAATCATCGTAACAATACATAATCATTGGAATTGTCTTTCTTGGACACACCTACCACACTTAGAGGGAGGGTGAATGAGTGTGGGGCTCTTTTCCCAAAACTTCCCTTTTACACAAAACTCATTAGCTAGCATTCAACTTTTACTCATTACACATTGTTGTCATTTATAACCAGTTAGATGTGAACACATATCAGCGACATATATCAGCAATATATCATCAACAATTCATCACCATAAGGAACACAATATGTATGTACAAATTTTCTTTTTATTATGAACAAAAATCCATGGGTTTATCAGCAACAACTGAATAGAGTACAACTCTACAAGAGCACCAACTCTATAATGAAAGACTCAGCTTACACCCTCAGCACCAACTAAGATGAGGCAACAATCCTCAACAGATATCAATCTGTCAACAGGTATGTGACATGTCAGTAGTGCAGCTAGTGTGTGCACGCGCCCTGGCTCACTACAACCCGCGTATGTACGCATCTAGTGTATACAGCAGCCTGCGTATACCTTTTGAGTTGTTAGGGTTTGTCCTTGAAGATCAACTCAGATTCTCTTCAATCAATATATTATTCTCTTCTGTCTCTGACTGTCCAATCTGACCACCATCTAGTCACAACACATCCAAGCTCTCCAATAGCTTTCTCATGCTCCACAACAAATCAATATGAATGCTATCTCAATCATGTATAAACAACTAGTATACCATAGAAATCATGTCACCATTGAATCACAAGATTACTGATCACTCCATCAACCAAATAATCCAAACTGAACCATATCATAGAATCCATACCAAGAATGCCCTAAGCATTCACAAAACATCAAACAACAATATCCATGAAGACAATAATGTAACCATACCAGTGTCTCAGCGATAGATCAGAGCCCATAGAATGCATATCTGGAACCTGCCTCATCATCCAAGAGCTTAGCACCAGCTCAAACACAAATCTCCATGATTTTATTCACCATACGCTCCCTGTCTTCATACAACACATGTACATACTCACCCTATACACATCCATCCCGCATATTCCTCAATGTATATGCACCCTATACACAAATAGCCCGCGTATGCATCAAAAAATAGGGTTTTCTGTGAATCT
>JZKD02S1718680.1:324740-385199 GCA_000966675.3 Picea glauca
TTTCGAAATTCCTCAGAACTCTGCACCTCGCGATCTCCACGGCCAATTTCCAACTGCTTCCACACGAAATGCCGATATGCTCTATCCACGAATAGAGTCACGCTCCTCATGATTCCGATCGATGCCCCTACTCTCCCGGACTTCGAAATTCTTCTGCCTGCACCATAGACTTCATGTCCACTTTCCACTGAACGCAATCCCCGAACAAGAAGTGTCCCTCCACGAGTCTTGTGTGTCAACCTGCTCGCTTCTTTTCGATTTGCTTGTGCAACTTCCCTGCTGCCTTTTAATAACCTTGAAGGCCTATCCCTCGTGAGCTTCGACGACTTCAATTCCTTTAGGAATAATTCTTGCGCGAACTCCTTGCGGCAAATCTTCAAATACGCCTAAGTGTTGAAGTCACTTGACTCTGCGCACTCCTGCAGCAGCAGTCTTTCAATCTCTTTACTCAGAATCGCAACTCTGAGTCTTCGTCCAACCTGCGCACACCTTGCATGGCTCTAGTGTCAAATCTACACTTCTGAGAACTTAGAACAAAAGTTCCCTCTACTTGAACCCTTCTGTCAACGCACTCCTTGCGGACAATTCGACTGCACTCCTTGCAGGAATTTTCTGGTTCAAGATAGAGAAACAATTGAAACTAATTCCTTGTTCTCCCAGACTTCACTTCAACCATGAAATCACATACACAACATATAAAAGAAAGTGTATAACAAGAAGCAAACATTCAAGAGCAGAATATCAACAATACACAGAGAATGACACAACCATGGAATTGAATCAAAGCTTTCCTTATTAATTCAATATCTATACATGGAGGTTCTTCATACACTCCTCTGCTGCTCTGCTCTTCTGCTTCTCAAGAATAATACAATGTACAAAGGAGGGTGTCTATATCACGTTTCCCTCTCGAGCTCTAAAGCTATCAAATCTAGGATTAAATGTTCTATCTACTTACATTAAATCTATTAAATGCCTCATCTACCTAAGGACGTGAGCTATCCTCTCAAGGTCCATTTACAATATACAAGTGCGCTTCATCAAATCAACACATTTAATGTTTGTGCAACAATATCAAGGTGAAAATCAAAAAGAAATTCGTTGGCTTGTCCAGCTATCTCCTGCTTTCGTGTTGGCTCGCTTGACGTGGGCGATGCTCCTGCATCAATTATCATTGCACTATTGATCATTGTTGTTGTACTTAAGCCATCATCGCTTTTGTACTTTCCATCAATGACAAGCATATGCTGCCTGTAAAACATGCCAACAATCACATCTCCAACACCTTGTGGTGTTATAGAATCTTCCATTATATCTCCTTTCATAAGATCTACATTCAAAATCTTGTGACCATATCCATTACATGAATAACAATACCCCTGAAAAATACTTTCATACCTTTGCTTTGGTGTCCCAAAAGTAGTTTCTTGATGTCTTCCTTGCTTTGTTCTTTTGAAATCTTTTTTGTCTTGTGTAGATGGTTGTTTTGCAACATTGTCTTCCTTCTTTGATGGACTTACCTCATGATTCTTTGAGGTGCTTTCTTCAGCATGTGTATCTCCTCCTTTGTATCCAAGACCTAATTTATCACATGGTGATCTTTGACTTTCCAATATCTCATCCAAGATTCTTGAGCTATTCAAGAATTTGATTGACTTCTCTACTTTCTTTCTAAGGTCAACAATTTCAGCTTCTACCTTACAACATGACTCTTTCTTTTCATTTATTTGAATCTTCAATAGTTCCTCTATTATTTTGGTTTCTTCAATTTGGGTCTTGAGATGAACAATGGTTTCAAAACTTTTTCTAATCTCATCATCTATATTCATGTCATCTTTTCCATTTTTTAGTCTTGTGATTTCTTCTTCCTTTTTATTGCTCTCTTCTTGTTCCTTGATCATTTATTTTAACTTCAAGATGTGATTTTGACTCATCCTAAGAAACTTCTTAGTGTTATCCGAAAGATAGTAATAGTGTGTATAAAAATGATCACTTCTATATCTATATAAACCTTCCTCAATTTCCTTTTGAAGTTTTAATAGATTTTCTTCTATTCTTTTCATGGGATAATTACCATCAAACTTTACACAAATTGTTTCTATATCTTCTTCTTCACTTGTAGAGAAAAAATCATCATCATCATCATTGCAATCAAGGGCTTTTGAGGGTTCTTTACCTTCATTTGAAGTATCTTCACTTTCTTCCTTTTTTCCAACATCAACACATAATTATTTGCCTTCATCTTCAAGATCTTCCTTTGTGCTATCATCACTTGATTCTTTATCTTCACTTGAAATGTTTTCAAAATCACATTTAGAAACAATGCATTCAAGAGTTTTTGATGATTCTTTACCTTTGATGATCTTGATGGAGTGGTCTTCAATTTATTCCTTCTCCTTCTTTCTTTGATATGTCTCCTCTAGCTTTAGCTATAGATCCTTGGCAGAAGTGCATTGTCCCATGCTCTCTTTGATAGGGCTTGAGAGTCCACTAAGAATGGTCTTGAGAGCCAATGTATAATTCTTCTTTCCTTCCCTTTGAGCTAAAAACTTTGACTTGTTCTTCAAAAGAACTAATCCACCAATGGCTTCCTTCCAAATAGCTTCTCCCATTGTCTTCAAATACACTCTCATTTCTATTCTCCAAGTGGAATAGTTTTCCTCATCAAGGATTGGAACTTCATCATCCATTTGTGTGTCTATGGATCTCCTTCAATCTTGTTAAGTCTTGTAGTGAAGTCCCACTCTGATACCAATTGTTGGACACACCTACCACACTTAGAGGGGGGGTGAATGAGTGTGGGGCTCTTTTTCCCAAAAATTCCCTTTTACACAAAACTCATTAGTTAGCATTCAACTTTTACTCATTACACATTGCTGTCATTTATAACCAGTTAGATGTGAACATATATCAGCAATATATCATCAACAATCCATCACCATAAAGAACACAAAGAACACAAGATGTATGTACAATTTTTATTTTTATTATGGACAACAATCCGAGGGTTTATCAGCAACAACTAAATAGAGTACAACACTACAAGAGAACCATCTCTATAATGCAAGACTCAGCTTACACCCTCAGCACCAACTGAGATGAGGAAACAATCCTCAACAGATATCAATATGTCAACAAGTACACGACTTGTCAGTAGTGTAGCAACCATGTGCATGTGCCCTGGCTCACTACAACCCACGTATGTATGCGTCCAGTGTATACATCAGCCTACGTATACCTTTTGAGTTGTTAGGGTTTGTCCTTGAAGATCAACTCAGATTCTCTGCAATCAATATATTGTTCTCTTTTGTCTCTGATTGTCCAATCTGACCACTATCCAGTCACAACACATCCAAGCTCTCCAATAGCTTGCTCATGCTACGCAACAAATCAATATGAATGTTATCTCAATCATGTATAAACAACTAGTATACCATAGAAATCTTGTCACCACTAAATCACAAGAGTATTGATCACTCCATCAACCAAATCATCCAAACTGAACCATATCATAGAATCCATACCAAGAATTCCCTAAGGATTCACAACACATCAAACAATAATATCCATCAAGACAATAATGTAACCATACCAGTGTCTCAGTCATAGATTTGAGCCCATAGAATGTAGATCTGGAACCTGCCTCATCATCCAAGAGCTTGGCACCAGCTGAAACACAAATCTCCATGTTTTTATTCACCATACGCTCTCTGTCTGCATACATCCCGCGTAAAAACTCACCCTATACATAGCCATCCCGCGTATACCTCAATGTATACACACCCTATACACAGAAAACCCATGTATGCATAAAAAAATAGGGTTTTCTGTGAATCTAAGAATTTTTCCATCAAGATCTCTGATATTGCCAAAACTTGGATGCATCCATGAGATCCTCCTCTCGCTCTCTTCCTTAGAATAGATCTTCAATCATGCTCAAGAGATCCACACCAATAATATGCTCTCACAAGAAGCTCTCCATCAATGCTCCAAAAGATATTCACAAGAAGCTCTTCATTGATCTACTCAAAGGATAATATGCTAGAGTCCATAGCTATCTTATTTATATTTTCATCCTCTAGGTCACTTAACCCATTTCTAGGTCACTTTAACCTATTTTCCTTATCTTAGGGTTAACCACTTTCCATAAATAGAAATTTCTCCAATATTTTATCATTTAAATATTCCTTCTTGATTTTGTCACCTTACTTTATCATTTAAATAATCTTTCTTGATTTTGTCACTTCTCTTTATTATTTAAATAATCCACCTTGCCTTTGTCATTTTACTATATAAATTAAATAATGATTTTTTCTTTTAGGTCACTTTGACTTCTTTGACCTTGGGGGCTTCAAGCCTTCATATGGGGGTCCTCCAACTGCATAAGGCCATAAATCTCAAACCGTGAGGAGTTATGTGGCATTCCACATACCACCGGAAATGGCATGACAAGCACTATCCATCTAGGATAGTTTCACCAAGAACTTCATTGATATTCATCTCATTATTTTACTTACAAGCATGGGTCCTCCAACTATTCTTCTAGGATAACTCAATTCACAAAGCATCTTCCCATGAGGTCTTTCACTATAAGGGGACCACTTTGGAGTTCATCCATTTGTGCACCTTATCAATCATGATAAGACAATAATGAGTCATTTTTTCATCAAACAAACTATGCATGAAAACTCATTGATCCATCTTCATCAATTGGTTTCCACTTTGAAATCTATCATTCTCATCAAGGACAATACATATACATTGACATCAATCAATGGCATCAATCAATGAAACCATTTGCATCAATGACACATGATCCAACAATCTCCCAAATAATCAAACCAATGGCATCAATGACAACATGATCCAACAGTATTAGCCTAAAATGAATACAACAAATAAAGATTCAAATTGATTCAAATCAAATAACGGTCACCATAATAGATTTCACCATAATAATTGAAATCAAATAACTGCCACCTAATGTAAAGAATAGAGTTGAAATAAAATGAAAGGAACAACAATCAAACTAGAATTGAAATGAAATAATCACACAAAGCTAATCTATAAAAAAAATGGAAATAATAGAGAATTACCAAGATCGAGGGGCCCTTTCCAACCTGGGAAATGAACCAAAGGGACTAAATCAAATCTGAATACTCAATGGATCAACAAGAATAATCAGCATTTCATTAAGATCAAAACCCTATTTACAAATCAACAACTGACTCTCTTGATTTATAATACAATGATAAGTTCTCTCCCATACAAGATTGATGATTGATTCATCTTCTCCACACCTTTATTTATACATTAAAATCACGTTGGGAAGGATAGAATCAAATCCCCCAACTCAGAAATCAATTTTCACAACTTTAGGAAAAATCTCAAAATTTTGGGTTTTACATCAATTTGGACATATCTGTATTAAATATCTAACCATATCTCCTACACCATTCCTGGTTTTGAAACCCATCTCATGTATTACCCAATTTATTATATTACGAACATAGACCATGTCCTTGATTTTTTAAATTCGACCTCATTTGCACGAATATCAAGGAAAAGATTGATTGTCTGGAATTTTCTGCTAATTTGGGTTTAAGCAAACCCAGATTAGAAAAATGAATATATCTCCCAAACCATGCATGATTTTTAAAATACACATATGTATTAGCTAAATGGAATCATTCTGCAAAAAACTCATGTTCCATAATTTTGATATTTGTCTTCATTTTCCCGCAAATTGCCTCTCAGTGTTGTCATTGCTATTTCTAGTACAATTTTGACCCTTCCTTTGACCTTGAGCTAGAGGCTCACACATGTGACCTAGGAACAAATTAAAGAACACACACAATTCTGATATCTATATCTTCAAACTCCATATGGCCAAATCTCAGTTGAAGAGGTGGAAGTATGCCAATGAATGATTTCGGGTACAGGAACTGAACTGTTGGTACAAGAACTAAACTGCATTGAACTGTGGCTACTATTATAAACCGTCATTAATAAAACTATGATATAATCATCTTTAATCACTAAAAACATAGAAAAAATATGTATTAACCATGTGGTATGTATAATAGTGAATAATGACGTTCAATGAAGGTTTTTTTGCATAGATGGACATGAATTATTGGCAAAATAGTTTAAGAACATGACTTTATTGGACGGAGAAATATGAAAAAAATGGAGCCCAATGGGAGCCATGGGGGATTCACCTTGTTGACCAATACCTTATCATGTTCATTCATAAAGGGGTTTTTTTAATTATGAAAAACAAATGTTTTTCACAAAAGGATTTTGGGAGCTATTTATCAATATATAGTGAAATTAGGGGTATTCTTTGGTATCCCACGAATGCATGTGCTTTGTCATAGGTTCACTAAGTGAAGAAACCATGATAGGATCATGGTATTTGGTAAATTACTTGGACAAGCATGGGATCATATTTATAGTTGGCAGTTATAAATAACTATTTAAGGGAAGGTTTTAAAAGAGCTTTTGTTTTATTTTTCGTTAACATATTGGAAATATGATCAGTGATGTCGTGGATGAAGGGGAGATAAATAAGAGCTAGAGGTGGGGAAGAGGGAGGATTTTTTATTTATTTAATATGGATGGATGATCTGAAGGATTTATTGATTTGAGTGATAGAGTAACCATTGGCTACCATAGCTTTAGTAAGATGTTTTTTTTCTTTTTCAAGGAATTGGGGGGCAAAGATTCGAATGACATGACTTACCATAGTTTTAAGAACAACGTATTTTTGGGTTGGGTGATGGTGAGAGTGGGAATTAAGGTATCTTTTGGTGTGAGTATTTTTCCTATATACTTGGTGGGTAAGGGTACTATTAGGATGGATGGGAGACGAGAACATAGAAGAGAGATTTTATTTTGAATTTTCATAGTAAACTATATATGGCAGAATGGCATTGAGATGGTTAAAGAAAGAGTTCAACGAGGGAATGATCAATGGTAATTATTCATTTTATTAATATTATATTATTCTCCAATGGACTTCTCTTAATTTCAATATTTTTTCCAACAGTTATCGTTTTCTCATCTTTATTTTAAACCCTTTATCTAGCACTCTTTTCATTTTCATTTCAACTTTTTTTCCCTAATGATGGGTGGAACCTCCACTTGAAACATTGGATGTTTCATAAACTCACTCTTAATTTACTTATAGAAAGTTTAAGCTATAATTTTTATAATACTTATTTTGGATAAATAGAACCCCAAAACACTTAGGTTTAAAAATAAATAAATAAATAAGAACTTACAATATACAATGTATGACTAGCTACTTTTTATATCTAAGTCCATTATTTTCACTTATCTTTCTCACTGCCTTCTATATATTTTCTCTAAAGTATCAAAACCTAGTTCCATGGTGAAGAGACTTGAGGAAAAGGACCGAAATTCCATATTTTTTCAAATCCAAACCATCTTAAGTTGTACGCAAAGCCTTTCAAAAAACCATAAATTATATTCATAACACTTGTTAAAAAGACATAAAAATATATATCAATGTCTATTCAAAATTAGGTTTATTTATAAAATAAAAAATAAATAAACTTCTCCAATCTCCTAGACTTGACCCATATGGAATAAAGTTAGTATAACATAACAATTCTCCAAAATAAGGAATAAATAAAAATGGTTTTATGAAATTCTAAATCTTTAAAATGGCTTCAAGACACTTGTTCAGAGGACAACATAACCATCCAATGATTCCTCCATCTTCAATATCCTATCGTAAATATGTTGACCCTCCTTTGATAGTCCATCAAATTTGTATATTCAATTCTTTGATAAAAAGTGAAAAATATATACTTTGAAAGACGTTCACCATCTCTAATTAAGACTTGAGAGTAAAATTTTGAATGTGGCTTTCCCTTCTCATCCACTTTATAAAAAGAAGTGAATTTAAATAAACATGTATCCTTTCAATCCCTTTCTATAAACCCAAACTTATAAGGTTTAAAAAGAGATTTTGTATTATTTCTCGGTTAAAATATTGGAAATATGATGACTGATGCCATGGTTGTAGGGGAGATAAATAAGATCTAGAGGTGGGGAAGAGGGAGGATTTTATTTTTTTTATTTAGGATGGAGGGATGATCTGAAGGGTTTATTGATTTGAATTATAGAGTAACCATTGACCAACATATCTTTAGTAAGATGGGATTTTTCATTTTCAAGGAATTAGGGGGGAAAGACTCGAATGGCCTGGGTTACCATAGTTTTAAGAACAACATAATTTTGGGCTGGGTAATGGTGAGAGTGGAAATTAAGGTAGATTTTCGTGTGAGTCTTTTTCCTATAGACTTGGTGGGTAAGGGTACTATTAGGATGTATGGGAGATGAGAACATAAAAAAAATATTTTGAATTTCCATAGTAAACTAGATATGGGGGAAATGTTGTTGAGATGGTTAAAGAAAGAGATCAACGAGGGAATGATCAATGGTATTTATTCATTTTATTAATATATTATTATTCTCCAATCGACTTATCTTCATTTTAATAGTTTTTCCAATAGTTATTGAGTTCTCATCTTCATTTAAAACCGTTTAAATAGCACTCTTTTCATTGTCATTTCAACTTTTGTCCCTAATGATGGGTGGAATGTCCACTTGAAATGTTGGATGTTTCATAAACTCGCACTCAGTTTACTTCTAGAAAGTTTAAGAAATAATTTTTATAATACTTCTTTTGGATAACTCGAACCCCAAAACTCTTAGGTTTAAAATAAATAAATAAATAAGAACTTACAATATACAATGTATGACTAGCTACATTTTCTATCTAAGTCCACTATTTTAACTTGTGTTTCTCACTGCCCTCTACATATTTTCTCTAAAGTATCAAAACCTAGGGCGATGGCAAACAACCTTGAAGCAAAGGAACGAAAGTCCATAATTTTTTCAAATCCAAACCAAGTTAATTTGTATGCAACGTCTTTCAAAAAAACATAATTTCTATTCATAACATTTGTTTTTTTTTTTGGTAAGTGAGTGTGAGTTCATGTATTACTGAAAGAGGTTATGATACAAACAAGGGGACATCCCTTGATCTACCAAAAAGGAAACCAAATCAGGGATTCCTAAGATGCGTTGTCTAAGATAGCAGGGGGTAGGCCTGGGCCACCACCTTGGGAAACCGACCCAGTCCACCGAAATCCAGTTTGAAAAAATAAACAAAATCATATACATAAAAGACATAATAAAAAAAAATTGTTCTTACACTTCTTGACTAGGGGCTGAACCGACGCTAGTCCAGGATGATGGGGTGTCTTTCATCTCCGTCCTTTCTTTCCTCATTCTCCTTCCTCTGGACCACCGTGCGCATCTTTCTGATGCAAGCTAGTGTCCCACTCCGTTCTGCTGGTGTGATTTCCATGTGGTGGACATAGCATAGGTAAAGATGGAATTGGCCTGCCATTCATTCCATTTTCTCCTTCTGGCTCCTCTAGTCTTCCGCTAGTCATTTTGCACTGGCCTCCAGGTTGCCGAGGTGGTTCTGGATTTCTATGAGAACCTTTTTGTGGTCCTTGATAGCCTCCCTATGGGTCTCTTTCCGATTAGCGCTCATCTTTCCTATCAGCATCTTTGTTCGCCAGGATTCCTCCATCGTTTTTTGGTAAAGGGCTGTCCTAAGATGTGTAGCCCATGGGTCTCTTATCCCGTCTGCTTCCTGAATTAGGTCCTTCTAGGATTTACCCTTGCATGTGGTGTTTATTTCTATCTCCCACCCGGTGATGATATACTTTCCCTTTGGATCGACCTGTGTAAGAAATGTACCCTTGTCTTCTCTGGCTGCTTGCTCCATCCTTGTAATCCTCCAGGAACTTGTCGGAGGTTCTTTCCCCTAGGGGTCTCTCTTACTATGGGTTTTCTTCATTCGTACTATCTCGTCTTGTTTGTGGGGGTTTTTGCCTTGGGTTCTTCTACTATTCCTATTCGCCCCTCCCTTGTGTTTAAGAGGGCCTCTGTAATTTCTTCTCTTTGGTCTGTGGCTATTCCTGGTGTTTCTTCTCTTATGGGATTTCCCCGACTGCAAGCTCATCCTGGAAATCATAGGTCGCCCGTAAAGGTGTACCTTTTGGTTGTTATTCAATATCTCGATATGTGTTCTCTTGGGAGCCCTGTCGTAATCCCTGCGCTAATCCTTTTCTCTGCACATTGTGCGGATTTCATTAGCACTCCCCATATATGCACTTGGGTGAGGTGTACCCATACTTGACCATGGGAACTCCTTTTGTCTTTCATCCTTTTCCACCTGATGATTATGTTGAACAAATGAGAGGGGGGGGGTGAATCAGTTGTTACCGAGCTTAAACAATTATGATCATTTTAAACTCTTTACAGAGCACTTCGTGACAATCACAATAATGCAGGGAAGTAAGCAATAGAACATTCAACATCTTTCACACACATGAAATACACAGAGACCGATATTTCCTGAGGAAACCCATAAAGGGTAAAAAACTCTTCTTCTTTATATGATAAGTAATCTTTACATTCTTTACATTATCATACTTATGAGCTCCAACTCATTGTGAGGCTACAACCTCTATTTTGCTAGCTGCAACTTGCTGAGAGAATCAACTCTCTGTTTTCTCTAGCACCTACTAGAAGGAAGCACCAACTCCCTGGTTTCTCTAGCACCCACTAGAAGGAAGCAACAACTCCAAAAGTGTTCCAGCACCAACTGGATGGAAGAACCAACTTCTAGTCACACAGGCACCAACCTATATAACAGAGAACAACAGTTCTCCCTTGCACCACCCTGCCACCCTGGTTTTTCTGCCTGCAACCAGATGGAAGCTACAACTCCCTATGTTCAAGCACCCACTTGAACCTCTAAGGACAACAATCCTCCCTAGAACCTCCCTACCACCCTAATTATAAATCTTTTCTACAAAAACTTATCACAGTGATATAATTTTCATCAATGGCTTACCAGTCTCATCATCGTTATGCTACATTGCCCTACTCTGCCTGCATCAGTGTCTTCCTGCTTGCATCCTCTTTGAGCTTTCTGATCTTCTCCTTTGTCTCAGAATGCACACCTCGGCTTTCTCTGCTTCTCACAAATATGCATCTTTGTTCTTTTCTTCTTCTATGCTTTAACTCCTGTCCTTCATGCTTCTACACGCATGCATCACACACAACAGCAACAACAATCTCTTCTTGGTTCTATGTTTTTATCCTCTCTGTGCATATTCTTCATGTTATATGTGAAATTCTTTTGCATACTCTTGCCAGCACCACCGTTCTCCCCTTAGGGATATTCACTTCCACTCCTCTCTGCCACAGCTTCACTCCCTCCTGCATCAACACCTTCTCTTTGTTCTGCATCTTCTCCTTCTGTCCAATCCTCTGCCTAATCATCATCGCCATTCTTTAGCTTCTTTGGCAGTTATACGCATGTGTTCATCATCACTAGGTGTTATGTTGAGATTCCTTAGCCTCTCCAGCAGTCGATACTCTTCCTCTTCTCTAGCACAGTCGAGCTCATCCTTTCTGTTGCAGTTATAGGATTCAACGCTCTTCCATCTGTCAATCGCCTCTATGAACAGTCTTCATTCCACTGGAAGATGCCTCGAGACTCTTCATCTCCTCTGACGATCACCCTGTAGCTCCTCGAGTTATCTGGTAGAAACCATCAGTAGTTTCTAGCAGTTACCCAGAGAAATAATTTCCGCGTGCTCATCCTTTGGTGCCTTTTCCCTTCAGGCGACCTCTGGTGGTGACCAAACGCCTATTCATTAGGAGAATTCATGACTCACATTTCATGCATCTAGGGATGAGGCATCTCGACTCTCCAAGTTGAGATCTCTGAAATGGAGCTTAGTTGCATCCTAGCTCCTCCCTTAAACCTTTGATAATGTGAACTTGGTTGTGACCATAGGCCTAATCAAAAAGGCATTTCGCGATTTCGCATTTCAGGTTTTCTCCCATGAGTCTCCTTGAATCCTCATATTGCGAACCTCGAAATGGAGCCTAGCTATGCTAGCTCCTTCCACTCACGTGACCATTGGCAGTGACCAGAGGCCAAGTCTGAAACTTCATTTTTCAATTGGAATTTCGAGGATTCTCCAGTGATTCCCTTGACTCCTTCATGTTTCGGTACTCGAAATGGAGCCTAGATGGACTAGCTTCTTCCTTCACGTTCCCATGATGATGACCAAGTGCTTATCCATAAAGTATTTCGCGATTCGTGTTTCGGAAATCTTGTGGTGAGACTTCATGACTCTCCATATCACGATCTCCGAAATGGAGCTTGGTTGTTAGCAGATTCCTCCAACTCTCGACGATGTGACCACAACCTATGACCACTCGCTAATCATTTGATTGCTTCGCTCTTCAGATCAACAGTCCACATTCTGTGGTAATCAGACATCTATCCTCTGCCCTGGGACTTCAACCTTCGGGACTTTGGGGGACTGATGAATCTAAAACTCTCGAAGAAAAACTCCCAGAGTGACATCACTCTTGCATCACTCAATGATGTGTCGTGACCCGAGTGGCTGCCACGTGTCACTTAGAATTGTGATTTACAGTGCCTGAAATGCCAAATCAACTTGACACTTGTCCTTGTATGATTGTGCCACGTGTCCTTTCTGACATAGGCTGCCACCTGTCCTTGCTGACGTGGTCAGCCACATTCACCTCCTGGATCTGACGGCCCAGATTAGATCTTGATTCAACGACTAAGATTATTTCACGATTTCACATATCACGAGTTTGAGAGGATAGGGCACCTCGTTCCTTTGACTTTCTAGTCAGCGAAATGACGATCTTTTGCCACGTGTCCTATGGAACTAACGGTCCAGATCTTATCATGATTTTGCCACATGTCCTTATTGGATCGATGGTCCATATTTCTCCTCGATCCAATGGCTCATATCATTATTCCATTTCTCATTTTGCGAGTTGGAATGATAGAGCACCTTGTGCGAAATGACAATCTTTTGACATGTGTCCTCCAGATCCAATGATCCACGAGTGTCCTCGATGGACGACCAAGATTCCTTCATAGTTTTGGAGAGTTGTATGAATCCTGGTATTATCCATCTTGTAGCTTCACCAAATCTAACGGTTGTTGGTCCTTCATAATTACTCCAGATATGATGGCCCAGATCTTATTGTGATTTCGCATACTGCAAGCTAGAAGGTTAGAGAACTTCCTTCCTTTAACTTTCTCGATCTGCGAAACTATGAAACGAAGCCTTTTTCGCGCTCTAATATTTCTCCACGTGTCCTCTTTGGTAATGGATGGTCCCCCTGATTTCAGGACTTTGTAAGGCTTCTTCATCTTGCACTTTAAATATCGTGCATGTTCTCCTGGATCCAATGACTGTCGATCCCCGTGCTCATATATAACACTTAAGATATGTCCTCCATCTGCGCGCTTCTCTTGTCTAGACATACGATGTCTTCTGGGCCTATTTTCCATCAATTGACAAGCACACTCTTGCACTCTGCGTGAACCTCTACACTATCTCTTCTGATCTTCTCAAGCTTTCTCTACTTCTAGTGCCCGCCTGGCATATTCTTTCTATACTCAAGCCATTGTCTCTACTGTACTTGTGATCAATGACAATCACGTTCTGCCTGTGTTGTTATTTCCTGAACCCATACCATTTTTTTTCTTGCCAACGCTCTGTCTGTAAACATGCCAACATATTACCTTCTCTGCTTTCCCACGAACAATCCCTATACTTCTTCCTATTGACAGGACCGTGGTGTCGTAACTCCTTTTGTTGTGTGATCTAGGCCTTCATTGTAACTCGTGTTTAAGTGATGGGATATCAAACTCTACCTGGATCCTACGTGCCCTTCTGTTATCCCTATGCCTCCATCCTCTATCTATTCATCCGTACTTTGGTTGTTGTCACGGTCTGTTGCCTCTAGTTGGATGTAGTCTGTTCTGAGCTGACCATTCGAGATTTTACTCCAGATAGTGTCAAGTTTGGGTCCTTCCTTGCCGACCCCCTCGCTAGTGATTATATCTGCCAGTCCATTTGCTGACCTACGTACCCAGCACAACTCCACTGTGATCCCCATCTGCAAGTGTTCCTCAATTTTTTGCATGGAATGTGCCAAGTGCCAATGCCTCTGAATTTTGCCCATTCTGGTGCCATTTTGGAGTCTCTTTACTGTGTTGATAACCAGCGTGGAATCTCCTTCTACTATGGCGTTTGTCATCCTTTCGTAGCTTAGAATCTCGAGGCCAGTCTCCAGGGCTCTGAATTCTACATTGTTGTTAGTTGAGTTTCCCAGACTCCCAACATATGGTTGGATTATATTTCCTTCACTGTCCCTGATTACTCCTCCCAGTCTTGTTCGTCCTAGGTTACCTTTTGACGCTCCGTCAAAATTCAACTTGAGGGATCCCGCTGGTGGTGGTTTCTAGTTGCTCTCAACTAATTGGAGTTGTGGTAGCCGACTTGCTTGATTGGGGTTGTGTCTGTATTTCACGTAGAAGGCTTCTAGGATTCGAGAGTCCTGGTCTATGAGTTGCGCTCTTCCTGTGTGGCAGTTGTGGCTCTACACCATTTCTCTTGTCATAGAGATTATTGTTTCCTTGATATTTCCTTCTGGCCAGCTTTTGTTCTTGAAGATGTGTCGGTTCCTTTCCTTCCATATTGTCTGTATGATCATTCCAGGAATAAGGGTCCAATAGAGATTCACCTCTTCGTTTGTTCTCTATTTTTCTTTCCAGATATTGATAGTTGTGGAGATGTTACCTCAGATCCTATTGGATTGGTGAAAGATACCTGTCGCCCAGTCCCAAATCTCGGTTGTGTAGATGCATTCGTCGAGGAGGTGGTTCATTTTTTCTTCCTTGGCTTGACAGAGGTGACATCTGGATGGGCCTATGAATCCCCTTTTCCTTAGGTTTTCCCAAGTTTGAATTCGGTTGTGGAGTATTAACCATTGGAAGATTGTTATTTTTGGCCAATGGGGTTTGTTCCAAATCTTGTCCCATTGTTGCGCTGGATGTCAAAATTATTTTAGGTTGAATTCCCTGTCGTCCTTTTGTCCCCATCTTAGTTGGTCATTTCCTTTCGTGACTGCAATTTTCCGTTTCCCCAATTCCTCCTCCACCTCTTTTACTTTTGTTGCGGTTTGGTCTCTATTTTGTGGAGTGAGAGTGTCCCTGATTCTCCATTTGTTGTGATCTGTTTCTTGTTTCCAATAATGGTAGACTCAAATTTTACCTTGCATGATCATCTCCTATTGGTGTTCCTCCCTATGCGGTTTCTCCATTCTAGGTTCTTGTTGCTAGGAATCCTCCCAGAATCTAGTTGTTCTACAATTCTTGACTTCCCGTAAGTTGTGTGTCTGGACCCAGGCTTTGTTGCGCCATGATAGGTTCTAGACGGTTGAACCTTCCCTAGTTCCTCTGAAGCGGATTTTGTCTTGGTCACTTATGTTCGGGGCATACTTTTCCTTCCATAGGTTTACCCATGGTGTAGTAGTTTCTTTGACCCAGTGCCACCATAGTTTCTCCCCATAGGCGTCATTGGTCACTTGCGGGTCTTGTAGACCCATGCCTCCTTTACTTTTAGGTTTACAGACCTTCTCCCAAGGCACCAGGGCCCATTTTTTCTTTGTTTCCGCTCCTCACCATAGGAATTCCCTTTGGATGGTTCTTATTTTTTGTAGTATCCTCTTGGGGGTGGGGCAAACAGACATCATAAAGGTTGGAATTTCCTGCAAAACAGACTTGGTTAGAATAAGTCTTCCCGCTAGGTTGAGGGATCTGTACATACAATTTTTTACCTGCTCCTATAACTTGTTGATTATTCCTTCCCAATTTGACATTTTGTAAGTTTTGTCTGTCAGGGGAATGCCCAAGTACTTAGTTGGGAATGATTTACGTTCAAAGCCCAAAACATTGGCCAAATTTCTTTGGATTGCGGGGTTGGTATTGAAGAAGAAGATCATGGATTTGGAATGGTTGATCTTTGCACCTAATGCTTCCCCAAACTCTTCTATGATGCTTCCCCAAAGATTGGCCTTTGCTTCCTTGACCGTGGGTATGCCATGAAGTAAAGTGTCATCCACGAACTGTTGGTGTGTGGAAGTAGGGAAATTTTCGTAAGGTTTGATGTTTGTTATTTCACCTGTTGTTCTTGTGCTTTTTATACTTCGACTGAGACCTTCCATCATCATAATGAACAGGAAGGGGGGCAGTGGGTCTCCTTGTCTGATGCCTCTCGTGGACCAGAAAGGTTTGGCTGGGGCTCCATTGATTAGTAGTGAGTAGCTTATTGTGAACACTAGGCTAACTATCCATTTGATCTAGTGTTGGGTGAAACCAAAGGCTTCCAAAGTCTTGACCATATAGTGCCAGCTAATTTTGTCATAAGATTTTTCTAGGTCCAGTTGGTTTATCATCCCCCCTCTCTTTTGAAAATTTAGAGTGTGGATAAGCGCGTGGGCATGGATGATATTGTCCATTATTTGTCTTCCTTCCACGAAGCCTTCCTGTTCTTGTGAGACCAATGAGGGTAGGAGGGGTTTCAATCTATTTTCAATAACTTTGTAGATTATCGTATACACCACATTGCAGAGTGCTATAGGTCTATATCGATCAGAGGTTTTGGCTTCAATGTATTTGGGGATGAGGGTAATCAGAGTAGCATTTAGCCCTTTTAGGATGGAGGCTGATCTTTGAGAGTCTTCCACTACTCTATAAACGTCATGTTTGACAATGTCCCATCAGGCTTTAAAGAAATCCACTGTGAATCCATCTGGACCTAGGGATTTCCTGTTGGGCATCTCCTGGAGCACCTGGTCAATTTCCTCCTCAACAATGGGTTTATTTATGTTTGTATTGTGTTCCTCTATAACCAGACGGGGGATATGTTGGGTTATCCTTTGAATGGACTCCGTATTGTCTTGGTTGGGTTCCTAGGCTATCCCGTGGAAGTGATTAACCAGAGTGGTTTCGATCTCCTTATGTGACTTTCTCTCCACTCCATCCTGGTCCTTAATCTTTAGGATTTTGTTGTGGGCTCTTCTGGCCATGGTTGTTCTATGGAAAAACTTGGTGTTCCGCTCTCCTTCCCTTAGCCATCTGATCCAAGACTTTTGTCTCCAGAGTATTTCTTCCTGTTGGCATCTCGCTTCCCAATCCTGGGTCATCTGGATCTCTTCCTTTTTTTGATCCTCCGTATAGCCCTCCGTCATGCAGGTTTCCTAGATTTTTCTCATTTTGTCTTCTATGTTTTTTTTCTCTTGGTTTATATTTACAAAAGTGTCCTTATTCCACTCCTTAATCTTATATTTGATGTACTTTATTTTTTTGTAGAGTTTGAACATCCTTGTCCCTTGCTCTGGTTGCTCCTCCCGCCACCAATGTTTGATTATTTCCTTGAAGGTCAGGTGTGTGATCCAAAAATTTTCAAATCTGAAGGGTCTATTCTTTGGTGTAGTTTGGAAGAATGCTTCCAGTTGGATTGTCCAGTGATCAAATCCTCCCTAGGGAAGGATGTTGCATTCCAAGGTTTTCCCTTGCACAATGAATTATTCTAATACTAGGAATCTGTCGAGTCTTGTTGCTACCTGGTACTGGTTCATCCTTTTATTGTTCCAGGTGAACTGGCCATTATTAGTTTTGAGGTCCACCATCTCCGTTGTGTCTATGAACTTTGAGAATTCTTCTGCATCCCTATCCAATCTTTTTGTACCTCCTTTTTTCTCCACAAGTGACATGATGATGTTGAAGTCCCCTGCCAGGATCCATTGGAGGTTGTTGGATCGGGTTTTAAGGTATTCTAGGTATCGTATCATTCTTCTCTTTTCCTCTAACACCTGGAGTCCATACACATTAGTGCATAGAATATCCTCCGTGTTCCCAATGATTTGCATGTGAACCCTAAGTGTGTGCCTGGTTGCTTCGGCTGCTATTAGGCATAGTCGTTGTGGGTTCCATAGGGTGAGAATACCTCATGCCATTTGGTGGCCTCTAATAGCCATCATATTTTAGTTGCGCCATTTTTGTTTTTTTATTGTCTCCATTCTTCCTATAGTGCATTTTGTCTCTTGAATGAATAGAGATATGGTTGTTCCTTTTGTTATCACCATAATAATTTCCAGATGGTGTCCGACCTTCAAAATTTTAGTGAAGGGTTATATCGCCATGGAGATATGATAAATCAAAGAACCCGACTATATCTGGCGACGTATGGAAAAAATAGCAGAGATGTAAAAAGAAAGACTCGGTGGACCGATGATCCTGAAAGCGACCCGGATCAATGGTTGAGGCGCATATCAGAGATTTAACTAGCATGAAGATTAAACAATCGAGGGTAGGCTAGGGAAAACCATCATGGTTTCATTTCGGGATGTGTGGCGATCGTAGAGGTACATCAAGGGGAAAAGTAGTTGACTAAAACCACTTTCTCCAACCCCCGATGCCAAATCTGCTGGGAAAATGTGGACCGTAGATCTTGAAGTAGCCCAGATCAACGGCTGAAGTTTATATCAATGATTGGAACAACACAAGGATTAATCGATAGAAGGAGGGCCGGGGAAAACTGCCATGGTTTAAATCATGGACACGTGGCACCCTCAGAGGCACATCAAGGAAAAAAGCGGTCCACCTGAAACCGTTTTCTCCAACCCCCGGTGTCAATAGATACCTATAAAAGGAGGAACCCCCGGTATTATTCTATGATAATTTGAAGCATTCAAATGTTCATAAATTTGGCACAAAGCTTCCAGTCAAATTTCAAAGCTTAGAACCGAACCAGACTTGTGTTTTTCATTGCTTGACAGGTATTCTTCACCATGGCTGCCAATCCTATTGTTTTGTCCGTGAATGAACAAGAGATCTCCTCCAGGGAGGAAGCCCTAATTGACAGAGATTTTGACATTTTCGACACAGAGATAATGGTCTCACCTGTTTCCGTGTCTAGATTGAATTTGTTGGACAATGTTGGAATGCACATACCTTTCCTCTAAGTGGCTCTAGCCTCCATCATCCCTTACATCATAGAAACGACCTTTCCATTCCCCGAAATTGTAAGCTGGTGTGCAGAGCATTATTCTCAGGGAGAAAGAGTCAATTTAAACAAATTAGGGTAAGAAATTCTATGTAAAGTAGATAGTCCATCACTCTGGCATACTCTAAATATACTAGACGCCTCCACCACTATGTCAGATCCCTTTGAGGAATAGAGAATGATCACAATTTATAGAGAATGCCCACCCAAAGTTAAAACCTTATTTTTGCAGACCATAGTCAAGCTTGAACATCATTCAGAGAGTATGTCGTTACCTTCCAGTGTAAGCGTCATGATTATCGAAGTCCAGTGGGTTTTTTCTCTGCTAAGTCAAATTTTAGGGTTAGATAATGACAAGTTTGTGGTAGAGGTCATGTTAGATTTCATGTTGATTTTCTTTCTGTCTGGTCAGTCAGTCAGTGTCATTTTTGAAAAATTTATTGCAGAGAATATACATCAATAGTTGGTCAACTTTAGCTCATTGAGACACTTCAAATACTAGACTCACTTGTTGAGGATGTTTCTGGAATCCAACAAAACCGAATTTCTTGAGACTTCTTTTATTTAGACCGAGCGTAAAAGGATCACCATGCTCATCTTCATCAACAAGATTATGTCCAGGGTATACACTCTCATTTTTGGTTTAGATCTACCGAGAGTTCTAGAAGAAATGAAAAAATCATTACAGTCAAATCCAGAGAGCATGGTAGGAGATTGGGTGTTGTTCACACGATCTACTGTGATTTGGGTATATTGATACCAAGAAGAACCTCATATTTTACCAGTTTTTCTAACGCCTGGGATCTTTTCTTTGGAGTTCATAAGACAAAGGATCATCTCAGAGACTGAGCATTTTCTGAAAGCACACGAGGCTTCTAATCTGAAATTTCTTTTCATGGTAGGTCCCTTTGTGGTGAAGAATAAGTCATGTTTTCCCCAGATTCAATCCAAGCTCAGTGAATTTTGTTTCACACAGTTGCAATGGAGAATATATGAATCGCATCAAGTCATATCAAAGAGAAGATTGGCTAGTAGACAAGGTCCCTATGAACATGAACATGTCGAAGGATTCAATGAGTTGGCCAATATAGAGACATATGTAGAGATGGAGGTCACCATGCAGCAAGATCAAACAAAACAAACAGAACCAGACTCTCAGCAGAGCCCAACACAGAAACCTTCCTCTAGGTTGGTTATCAAAACTCCCAAAATGAGCATCCACAATAAGAGGAACAGTTCAGAAGCACTAGGTTCCAGTAGCCAGCAAAACATTCTCAAGAAAATGAAAATCACATCATCATCTCAAGTAGTTGACCTGGAAGAAGAATAAATCAAAGGAAAAACATGCATGGATATGGTAGAGGCTACAACCAAGAATGAAGAAACCAGTACAGAAAGCAGGCCACAAAACGAAAGTAGCACAACGGTTTTCAGCAGCAGGAAATACATATTTGGATAGACACCTGGGGCAGTGTACCAGTCCAAGGAATATTTAATGAATCAGTACGTTGTGAAGGGAAGTATGGAAAACAGTGAAATAAGAGACCTTCTACCCGAAGTAGAAAGGACTTCTCATCATAAGGCTTCCTTACTCTCAGTCAGGGATGTGGAGAAAAAAACATTTAACATTGCAGTGGTTGATGATGGTAAAGTATCTGAGATCAAAATGCACTATGAAAACATTGTTTCCCCTGACAAAGTAAATTTTCATAGGAATGTCAGTGACATGTTATATTCTAATTATCTTATCTTGGCTCTAAAAGTTGCAAGATTAACAAAAAAAACTAGATGGACAACTGAAACAAGAAAAAGTGCCTAGCAAAGCCTAGATGACATAGGTCAAAAGGATAGAGTCTGAAGGTCTCCAGGGGTTGAAAGCCTCTTTGGATGAAAAGGACAAGATGATCCAAAGTCTAAATAAAAATTTGAAGATGTCACCTACAGATCATCCATAGATAGCAGAATTGGTTGCATTGGAACAGGAGAAAGAAACATTCAGACAAGAGGCACTCGATTACAATGCTAAACTGTTGCAATTGGAGAAAGAGAAGGATAATTGGTCAGTAGCAGAAGCAGTGACATAAGACATGGCAGTCAATATACCTGCTAATACAGAGGTTGGATCAAGGACTGAGGGGTTAGTCCAAGCTGTGTCCCCGGTGAGCTTAAAAATAGGTGATATCAAGAGTCTCAAAGAGAACATGGAAAAGTTGAAGTAGGAGATGAAAGTGAAGGATGAAAAGATGGCTCAACTCCACAGAGAAAATCAAGATTTGCAGGAGAGAGTGGGAAAGCTAAAACCTAGGTTAAAGGGAAATACGTTATTGTAGGGAGCCAAACATGTAATATGGGACACTATTGTTGCAAAGATTGTTAAATTCAGGGTTTATCTGAATTTTATCAACTACAAAGATAATGTGGCTGCTACAACTCAGAACAAATACGTTGTTGTAAATGAAATATTAGCAAAGAAGCCCTCGGAGTGGGCCCAAAATGCTATTGATTTACTGAATGTTGTACCAACTGTTGAACTTCAAACCATTGGTGTGAAAGATAGGACCGCGTTGATCATTTCATCCAGGAGGATCATTGCTAAGCACAACTTACTCAGATCGGTCCAGAACAAATCTATGCAAATGGAATACAACATACAAGAGTTTAAAACGCTTTTGAAAAATTGTTCGCCAAAAGTCTTCTGTCATTCTGGGATGGTAAAGGCTCGGTATACAATCAAGAAGACTATCACTCTCTCCTCATGCAATGTAGAATGGATCATTCTAAGTTCCAGGATATGGAAGAAATTCTGAAAGGCCCGAGTCTAGTAGAGTATTTGGCTACAGATTTCGAAATTTTAAACAAGTTTAAAATAGTGAAGGTCAGCATGCCAACCATGTCCTATGCTACATGCATTGACTTGGAAATTTTGATTAAAGAGATGATGGATTACGAAATCCCCTCTGATCCACAATAGAAAGAAATCGTGCAGTTGGGTAAGACAAAGTGCAACGTCTTCGGAAACAATAGGTGATCTCCATGTGTCATCAGTTTTGCAGATCCGGCAGAAGCTCAGAGCGAGGTAGATGATGTAGAAGAAGTCAGACAGTCAGAGAAATTTTTCATGATTTTGAAACGTTTTCTTTTTTCTAATTATTGTAAATCGTTTCTTATACCGAAACTGTCAGTGGAAACTGTTACAGAAACTGAAACGTTTCAATTTCAGTTGTTTTGATCAAATTGTATAAGTACTGAGAGACTTGAATTGATTAATTTTGGCAGAAGTGCAAGAGAACCTTTTGGTTGTATCAGATTCTATTTTGTAAATTTTCTGAATCTGAATTGAATATAAATGTGGAAGATTTTGAAGTCTCTATGAAAAGATTCTAAAGGGTAGTGATATGAGCTTTGTTTCCTTTCATCGTATGTGTTTCCTGTGACCTGTATTTCATTTTCATTTTCTTCTGTTTAAATTGGAGAGTTAAAGGCCCATAATTCATCATTTGATTATCTTGGCTTAAGCAATTTAAACTGTGTGATTGTCTTCTTAACTAATTCAGAATTCATTTTAGTAATGCTCTGATGCAGTTATTTGTTTCCTTCATCTTCCTACACTCTACCTAAATTTAATAATAACTCAAATTCATCGCCTCATTTATCCTTTATCCTCTGGAGAGTTCTATTGGTGGATGCATTGTTTTCATTCACTTTCAAAATTTTGACTCCATAGCCCTGTGTGTTTCTCCCCTTCCTTACCAACAACTTTATTAAAAAACCCCAAAACAAACCAAATCTAGCCACCAATTTCCAATGAAATATCAAGTGACACGAGAGAGCCCTCTCTGAGTTGAGCAGGCTAGTGCCTCAGCTCTAAAGCTGGTTGAAATAGTTACCTATGTCGTTTTTCTATTCAGCCGGACAAAATTTACAGAGTGCTGACACCTTCTTTAGTCTATTTTTAAGGATTCTCTTCTTTCTTGGGTTGTTTAGGCCTCTTATATTCCAATTTATAGCTTTCATTTAAACATGTGGGGGGAATTTGGGGAAGAGTTTATTGATCTTACCCGAGTTTATTAGTATCCCTCCAAGCTCCTGTAGGGCTACATTGTTCGATTTCATGCCTTTTTTCCTCCTTGTCTGCTTGGGTGAGAGTTGTGGTTGTCCCTCGTTGACTTTGACTCCTAGGTGTCCTATCTCCCTGTGTGTGCACTTTAGTCCTCTAGATTTGGCTTCCTCCCTTAGGAGAAACAGGTATTGAATGTAGTCTAGTTGCTCTATTGGTACATTGTCTACTCCCCGTCTTTTCCATTGCTGCAGTATGTTTGGGAGATCTATCCCTTGCCTTTCCACAAGGTCTCTGAGATCCGAATCTTCTGTACCTACTTCGTCGGGGGTCATTTCCGCATCTCCCTCTCCTTCTTGCATGGGGGTGTTTTCGTCTCTGGTTTCTCCCTCCCTCATGGTTGCGCTACTCCCCTATACCTTCTCATTGTTTGGTTGATCGGTGGGCTCGTTTATTACTTGTTCTCTGGCTTCTTGATCTTTTGCTAATTCATTTTCGCCTTCTTCCCCTTTATTGGTTTTGCCCTGTCCTTTTGTTCTATTCTGGGTCTCCTCATTATTTCATGTTGGGGTTTTTCTCTGATTTTTGTTTTCTCTGCTTCTATGGTTCGAGTTTATGAATCCATTCTCATCCTACTATGGTTTGGGGCTTTCCGCGTCCTGTTTTTTATTAAGAGGGAATTCTCTGATCAGGTTTCCATGTTCATGACATCTTCTACATCTAAAGAGGATCTGTTCATAAACTTTGTTTTGGATCCATTCCTCATCCTTGAATTCTAGACTTATGGCTTCTGGGAGTGCTCCCGACACATCCATCTCTATGCAGATTCTTGCATAAGATGTGTATCTTTATTTTAGGGAGGATTCTGAGGTCTTCACGTATTTGCCCAATTTTTTTCCTATTTCTTCGAATGTAGATGGAAACCAGTAGTCTAATGGTAAGGAATAAAATCTCAGCCAGACCACCACCTTTTTGAAAGTCTCTTTTTTTTTCTGGGGAGAAATTTTCCTTCCATGGCCGCATGTACAGTCCTGCTGAGGCGTGGAAATAAGGCCCTCCCTCAAAGACTCTATCCCTGTCTTCCAGGTTCATGAATATTGTTGTGAAGAAACCTTTTGAGCCCAGGTGGAGATCCACATCTCCTCTTGGCTTCCAATGATATTTAATCCAGTTGCACAACGTTCTTTCTATGGGCCAAAAACCCATAAACTTACAGATTAGCGCATGCGTCTTCATCTGGTCCCTGTAGAGTTGCGTTTGTTGATCCTCTAGTATCACCTTGGGTATCATTGTTGTTTTGGGTTTACAGGGGTTGCACCCTTCTGTCCCGTTTGTCTTCACTGTGTCTTGCGCCTCACCCTGAGTTTCTCTGGCTTCTTCCCCCATGCACTCATTTTTGCCTTGGTTCCTTTCCTAACCTTTTTCTGGGTCTGATCCCGGGGTGCTTTCCATTGGTACCTTGAAACCTACGCCTCTCAACCCTTCCCCCCTATCCACCACTATCTGTTTGTATGAGAGGGTACCCTTAACCCCCCCTTTGGTGCTCATGATGTCCTCTGCTATGGACGTGACTACCAAACCCTAGCTTGCAGTTGCTCCAAACCCTAGTAGCTCTCGATTAATTATTCATAACACTTGTTAAAAAGACATAAAAAATATATAGATATCACTATCTATTCAAAATTAGTTTGATTTCTACACTAATAAATAAATAAATTTCTCCAATCTCCTAGACTTACCCATATAGAATAACATAACAATTCTTCAAAATAAGGAATAAATAAAAATTGTTTTATTAACTTCTAAATCTTCAAAATGGGTTCAAGACACTTGTTGAGAGGACAACATAACCATCCAATGATTCCTCCATCTTCAATATCCTATCATAAATATGTTGACCCTCCTTTGAGAATCCATCAATTTTGTATATTCAATTATTTAATAATAAGTGTAAAAGATATACTTTGAAAGAGCTTCACAAGCTCTACTTAAGGCTTGAGAGTAACATTTTCAATGTGGTCTTTCCTTCTCATCCACTATATAACAAAAAGTAAATTTCAATAAACCTATATCCTTTCAATCTCTTTCTCTAAAGCCAAATTTAGGAAACATCTTAAAACTATAAATTCTCCTAAATTATTAATACCTTATGTTCAAACATACTTTGAACTACTTTATGGAATGATTTTTTGAAACGAAAAAAATACCTCCAATACTTTAAAAATTAAAAACACTTTGTACATTAAAAAAAAATCCAAAAAACACTTTGTTTATCAACATCAATATGTTTTATATAAATTAAAAAACAAAATATAAATAAGTAAATGTATACTTGCTATACTTCTATCCATATTCAAAAAGACCAAATATATTAATATGTTTGTGTTAATTAATCATTATAATATGTTTTCGATCATTTAACACTAATCATCAAAACTTATTTTTCAACTTGGTCTCTCAATAAAGAGTGTGTTACCTTTTTCAACTCGTGGTTTGTTACATTACTTAGTCCCAGGAAACCCAAACCACTATTGTTTAAACCACTATGGATTGAGAATTGAGATAAGATTTATAATACGTCGAATTGAATTGAGTTTATACGAAGGTAACAACTTATGCTTATGGTCATTCCACTCAATGTATCCATCCATTTGTTGCGCCTCTCCATAGAGTGAGTTAGTCAGGAAGATTTTATCTTCATTTTTTAAATTTAATATTATTACAAAATCATAAATATATATAAATGGTTTCATATACATAAATATAATTCATAATATAACGGATTGTCCATTTTGATATTTCCGAGTACCTACTTATTTTGAAATTCCATTTTGATATTTCCGAGTAGCTACTCTCTTGGGTTAATTTTGAAATAATTTATGCTCGACGACCCTTCAATAACCATAGAATTAAGAAGTGTCTACAATAACATCAAAATTAAATATTTTTTCATTTAAAGTAATGTCACTTGAACAACACTATTAGCTATGATAAATGGAACCAACAACATCGCTTTGCTTGTAACGTGTGTTCATTTATATATTTTTTCATTTAAAGTAATGTCACTTGAACAACACTATTAGCTATGATAAATGGAACCAACAACATCGCTTTGCTTGTAACGTGTGTTCATTTATATATTGATATGGACAATTATATAGAAAAATACCAACCTAATAAGTTTTTTAAACTAAATTTAAACTAAGGTAGAGAATATATTTAAAATAAGTTGTTTAAATTATATTTGTTAAGAAAATCTATATTTTGAACTTGTTCCATATGTAAGTGAGAGAGAAAACTTCAATCAAATTTGTTTGTCGTTGCCTTATGCATATGCTGAAATTAGTAAGTGTTTTGTGTTAAAAGACAATTATATTGGCATAAGCACATGACGAGATAGAAGGAGGACATTATGCAGGTAAATATATTGTGTCGAAGATCTTACGCACATGACTATGGTGGCCTACACTTCATAGGGATGCAAAGGAATACTATCAAACATGTGATGTTTGTCAAAGGGTCGGAAATCCCTCCAGAAGGGATTTGATGCCATTGAATCCACAGGTTACATTACAGGTTTTTGATAAGTGGACCATAGACTTCATTGGACCAATCAACCCACCCGCAAGATGATCATGGGCGAGATACATTATTACAGCCACAAAATATCCGACTCATTGGGAAGAAGACACACTAGTTATAGATTGCATCTTAGAAACTGATAAAGACATTTTGTTCAAGAACATGGTAACTTGATTTGGGTGTCCAAGAATATTGATGAGTTGTCAGGGGACAAAATTCATCAATAAGACCATAGCATCTTTTACCGTATAATTCAAAATTAACCATAAGAAGAGTATGCCATACCACCCACAGGCCAATGGCATGGTAGAAGCATTCAACAAAATCCTAGAGAATGCACTGACAAAAATCTGCAACGTAGGAAACGATGACTGGGAATTAAGAGTCCCTATTGTATTATGGGAATACAGGACAACCAACAAGAAATTGACAGGGATAACACCTTTCGTATTGGTATACGGACAGGAGGCAATCAAGTTGATGGAATTTATTGTACCAAGCATGTGCGTTGCAGCTATCACAAATCTTTCGAAAGCAGGCGCAATACAGGAACACCTATCACAACTAGTACATCTTGACAAGGATAGGTTTATCATGGGATTTCACCAGCATGTTCAAAAGGAAAGGGAAAAAGCATGGAATGATATACACATTAATTCGAAAAAATTTCAAGTAAGTGACTTGGTACTACTATATGATAGAAACTTTCTACAGCACCCAGGGAAGTTATGTATGCATTATTTAGGACCGTATGTGATCAAGGAGGTGACAGAGGTAGGTGTTGCACAATTTCAAACACTTAACATAAAAGCATTGAAAGGAAGGGTGAACAAAAGTCAGCTAAAACTCTATCAAGAGGGCCGACAAGATGCAAAATAAGAGGAACCATGCAAGAAAACAAAAAGGGAAATAACAATGGGAACTATGCAGAGAGGTGAAATTGTGCCAACCAAGGAGACTTGATGTAGAAGAAATACACTACACCATAGTAATTGCGTCGCCCTACAGGACAAGACCATGAAAGTACGAAAAGAGTGGAAATGACAATTACAGGAGGATAATGACAAGTCATTAATTTTTTTTTATAACTAGGCATAAACCCACCATAAATCCAAGCCATAAAACCATCATAATGACAAGGACTAAAAGAAAACTGTCACCGATACACTGGATATAGGGGTAGCACACAATGGAAATCCAACAATGGATTTGGAAATAAACCACCATGAACTCAAATACCTGTTGGCACAGGGGCAGACCCAAGGTTCAACGCTTCGACAACACACCAACAAAACCCTAACTATCGACCCTTTCGGCTACACCTGTGAAAAAGACGAAGTCTCACCCGAGGTAGAGGCAGGGGGGGCTACATGACTCAGATGTCTGTAACCAAGATGGGACACAGATCTATGAATACAACACTTCGCAGAGCATTCTATTAACACTTACAAGATAATAATAATCAAATCATTAGCTTCATTAACATCGTGGAACAAACCCTAAGGTAGATCGGCACAATAACAATAAATCTTAAGTACTTCAACCACTTAGCACATAGCAATGAGTTAGATATAACATTCATTTATAAAGCACAAGTAAGCACTAAGAACTATCAAATCTATTCATCATACATAATAACAAAGCACTAAGAAGATAAATGACAAACACACATAGCACAAAGCACATCAGAGACAAAAGATATACGTGGTTCACCCCAGTGTGGGGCTACATCCACCAACTGCTTCGTCTTCTTCATTATTCTTCTGAATATCTTACATTCATTTGCTCCTATGAACTAAGCCACAAAGCTAAACTTCATAGAGGACGGGAGATCTGTGCACCAAGCACCAGATCCTTCTTCCCAAAACTAGGTCATTTCACAAAGCCCACTTCTCTATCAAGCATGAAGCCTTACATATAGATTTTGTTGCACTAAGCAACCCAAAACTACTTGCACTTAGCCTTACAAGCTACTTAGACTTTGCTTCTACTACTATCATCCTTACAATCTTATTCTTATTTATAATTTTACAATAATTCCTAAACATGGGAGAACCCATGGGCCGACATCCCATAACCCTTTACAAAAACCCTAGGAACCCCATGTTGGGTCCACAATGCCCACAAACAATTGAGATCCACGATCTCAACTCCACCTCATCGCTCCTTCCTCGATCACTACGTTGAAGTCCAAAAAGTGGTCATTCCTGACCAAGATTTCCTCAAAACTTAGTTGAGGGCCAGCAGGCCCCCAACACTCACTTGTGGCTCATTCCGAGTTACTCAGGTCTAGGAAACGTTGCTTCAAAGGCCTCGAGATTCACTCAAGCGGCCTTGAATTGCTACTTCACCTGAGCCTCCTGCTTAATGAGCTCTTGAATCATCTACTCTATCATAGGCCCTTCTAGGCGTCATTCCAATATCGCAACCACCTGGTCCAGTTGCGAGCCTTGTCCTTCAATTTCTTTGAACACCTTGTAGGCTTCATCCTACATAGGTTGCAACTTCTGTGCAACTTCCATTACCCTTCCCTAGATGGCAGTAATCTGTTGTTGTACCGCATGTTTTTCTTATGATCTCTTCATTTTCTCGACTGCAGTGAGTAACTTCATCTACATTTGTACTGACAGTGCCTGTTGTTGCACCTCCTATAGTTGCGCTTCCAACTTCCTAAGCTATGGATCTTCTATGAGACATTCATAGGTCTGTGCACTTATGTTGCTCAATTGTTTTCATTCTAAGATGAGGGCTATGATCCTTCTGACTGCGCTCTTAGTGGCTTCCTCCCTTTGATCGCACACTTTCTGGGGAGTGCTTGGTATTGCTTGTATCTTCAACTTCGTTTCCCTTGCTTGAAGTTGTTGGATGGCCTCAGTGAGCTTCATCATTTGAACCTCGGCTGCCTCATATTCCTCCTATGCCAATCCTGACATAGAGAAAATTTCTCTTCTCACCACTTCTTTGACCGCATTTTTCTCTGCAAGCATTTGGTCCTTTTCTCTTTGTATCTTTTCTTTGTCTTCCTTGAGCATCGCCTGAAACTCATCTCTCTCATTTTCATAAGAGGTTACACAGTACCGTGCAACTCGTTGTTTCTCTAAGACTTTCTCTTTCTCTTTCTTCAGGGATTTTGTAGCCTTTTCCTTTTCTTCTTGAAATTTCTAAAGTCGATCCTCTTTTGCATCTGCTAATATTCTCAATTGGGAAGGCTCATCCCCCAATTCTATAGTCTCCGATGAGGAAGGCACAGTAGTTATTGCATGGATCAATTTAATAGCTCATTGTATCTCCTTCAACTCTTCCTCAACCCTTCCATGCAACTCCTCTTGCTTCGCTCCATATCTCGGCAAGAGATCTTCAAGCGCATCCTCCATCGCTCCGCGGACTACACCGATATCATCCTCTGTGAGTGTGGCCTCTAGCTAGGGATTATTGGTGTATGTCTTCTTTTTTGCCAAAGGTTTATGTGGAGAAACCTTCCTCTTTCATGGTGTTTCTATTTCAGTAAGGGGATCTTTCATCGGTGTAGCTTCTCCTTCTCCTTGCTTTTCTCCTTCTTCCCCTTCTCCTTGTCCATCTGTTTCGTCTTCTCATCCTCCTCCTCCTATGGGTGAGCCAAATCCACTTTCTTCCGAGGCACTTTCCTCCTCATCAATGTGTATATTCTAAACTTCCTCCTTTTTCTTATTCTTCTTCGCACTGGACTGTCCTGCATGCTCGAACCAAGTGACCAGGGGGATTCCTATAATTCCAATGTCGGAGAGTTTGGCATCAATGACAGGTGTCTGAAACTCCTCCGGCCATTGATTTGTGATCTGATCCATGTCTTCATTGGCCAGCTTGTAATAATATTGTATCTCCTCCTTGCTCTCATCTCTGCGCACAGATATATATATATATATATAATGTGGATCTATGTGGAACTTGGCTATTGGTCTGTACTGGTGCAAGGTGCGCGGTGTCATGCACAAGAATGACTCAATGACAACCTTTAGTTGCTGGTAGTACACATGGAACACAACGTTTGACTACCATTGCTTCGACATGTCATTGGTATACCATAAGGTTGAGAACCTCGCGGCCAACAGCTCTGACGGTTCAATCTCCGGGTAGGTGGCTCCTTCTGACATTATCCAAGCGACAAATGCAATCAATACAAGAAGCCAGCTAAAGTGGAACTCGTATCCCTGATCCTAATCTTTGCAGCAGTCTTTCTCGAGCTCATTGACAAGTTAACTCACCCAATTCATCTGCATCCCCTCCATGCATTTTCTTGCGAGGTCCACCACGAACCTGGTGAACTGCATGGGGCAATTATTTCTTATGATCTTTCTAGCTATGAGTTGGAAAGTGAGGCGCACTGTGCCATCCCATATAGAGGATACCTTGCAGCTTCACTTTCCCTTCTCAACTTCACCATAATCCTCCTTAATGCGTTGTGCCAGGGAGCGATCTGAGGTCTTCCCTAGGTAAAACTGTTGAGGTTCAAGTCCTTGCATGCTCAATCCTATAATACGATGGATCAGTGCCAGATCCACAGTAATCCGTCGGTTGAGCCATAGGTATCTACCATGGTATCACGACAAGAGGATTTTAACGCAAGCATTAACCTCCTGGTGTCGACCAAAATGTGGAATCTTCATCATGTTAAGTATCGTTGACTGCGCCAACTCCTTAATCCATGGTTGGAAGACCAGGCAAGGATTCTTCCCAATGCTCTTCATCAAATATCTGTGAGCTACAAGCGAGGCATTGTTCTTTCTGTCTCCAAGGTTGAAATCATTGTTCTTCAGAAGTGGGATCTATCCCAACTGACTTCCCTCTACGTATATTCCCTTCGAAATGTACACGGTGATCAATGTGTACTTGAAGTCCTGTGGGATGCTATCGTGGTTAACCGTGCCATCCAAGGGAGGGATATAATCTGGTAATATTGACGAGATCTACTTTGCATTCTCCATATCTCTGTGATGCTTACTTCGTTGCTTGGTCGCGGGGTTAGTACGGCTAGAATGTCGTCCGGTCGAAGGGGAAGCCTACAATCCCCTGGTTGATAATGCATGTACTCCTTTAGACATATTCTTATCATCCATAAACTTCTTAAGAACCTCCTTGATGGACTCCTCTAACTCAGTGCGCTCGTCCGACATTCTAATTGTTAACAAATAGGTTAGGGTAGGCGAGCGGATAATCGTGGTAAACAAACAAGAAACTACATCTAAGAACACAGATCGACACACAATCACTTTCTTCTTGTCTCAGTTAATTATGGGTAGAAAAAAGTGGTCCCAGCACAACATCCATTTTGGCCCTTGACCAAGCTTTGGAGATCCTTGGTCAGGTTTGACCTATTTTGGGACTTTGATAGGCTGTTGAAGGCAGAGTGCAGGTCGAAGCGGAGATCACGGAATCTCAACCCCTTTTTAGGGCATTTTTGGGTTTTGGTCTTATGTAACGGGTATGGGGATGTCATCCCATGGGTTTACCCATGTTTAGGCCCTTTTGTAATGTATAAATAGATGTCTAGGCGATGTAAATAAGGGCTTGGTACCTTTCTAAGTGCTAGGACGATATAGAAATATGTGTGATGCTAGGTGCTAAGTATTGTGCTAAGTGCAATTAATTGTAAGAGGCTTTGTGCTTAGTGTATGTTGAGGATGTAAAGATGAGTGTGGATCATCTGTATTGCTGTGTTCACAGACTGTGTAAGGAGTCTTTGTGTTGTGATCTAACTCGAAGAAGGAGGATCTGGCGAGGTGTGCGTAGATCTCCTTTCCTCTGTGGAGTAAGGAGTTGATGCTATGTTCTTGTAAGAAGCTTGATCAAAGATAATAAATAAGAGAAGAGTTGGTGGACGTAGCCCCAGGCTGGGGGTGAACCACGCATATCATGTGTTGTGGTTGCTTTGTGCATTGTGAATGTTTTACTTTTTATATGACTATTTCTTAGTGTAACGATGTATGCTTAGATGAATATGATAGCTTAGTGCCTAATGATGTGAATAAAATGCTAGATCTGATCTATGTTGATATTCTTAGTGCTTGAATAAATTAGATTTGGATGAAAAATGCGCTGCTCTGTAATTAGGGTTTATCTTCATTGTAAACAAAGGTTAAATACTAATGAACTATAACTGCTAAGTGTTATGTTAAGGTGTTACAAGCATAGATCTGTGTCCCAGCTAAGGTTGAAGAGACTGGAGTCTTGCAACCAACCTTGCCTCTACCTCGGGTGAGACTTCATTTGCTTCACAGGTGTTGTCAAAAGGGCCAGTAGTTAGTCCTTTGTTGGTGCGTTGTTGAAGCATTGAACCCTGGGTCTGCCCCTGTGCCAATAAATGGTTTCGTTGTCGGGAACTGAAACTGTGATTGTTGGGAACTGAGGAAAAGAAAGAAAGCTTTGTGCGTAGATCTGATGCTTGACTTGCAAAGCTCTGTGCTAAGAAAGGAAGTAGATCTGAAGAAAAGAGGTCAAATCGAAACGCTTTGTGCTCTGAAAGAGGTAAGAACAGTGAAAATTTTTAAGATTTGAAATATTTGTGCTATGAGAAAAGTAAGATAAGTGGAAATTTTTGTTTCGAAAGTATGGATCTAGGTATGTTCGATAAAAAATTTCCTAGTCTGAAAACTAGGGTACAGTTAGAAGAAAGAAGATTTGATATGAGTAGATCTGATAGAAATAATGAAAGATATGATATTCCTATGCATAGAAAGAATGTTTGGACTAACAAAGGGATGCAGGATCCTAGGAAGAATTTTTTGCAGATTAATTATTGTGACCCTAGTGCGCAGTATAGAAAATGTTGGGGATCATTTAAGAGAAAGCGAGGATTAACTCTTTGTTACATTTGCAGAAGATCGGGCCACCTTTCTAAGGATTTCCCTGATAGGAGACCTAGATGTCTTTGTTGTAAATCTATGGACCATAAAGTTTTGGATTTCCCTAGAATGATCGCTAAGGTTGAAAGAATGAATATGAGACCAAAAAACCCTGAGGAAGGCCAAGAAACTAAGACCATGGTAGAACCCCAAAAAGAATCAGAGATTGTATTACTACGAATGAAATAAACCCTGAATGATCATAGAAATATCAAATTGTTAGAGATCTTCAAAGAAAAAGAACTTATAGAAGAAAGAATAGGAGACTTCGACATAGACTATGTTCTAGATGAAGAAACACAGGTGAATGTCATGACATAAAATATTTGGGAAATTTTGGGAAGGCCTACTACGGTTCCTTCATTAGGAGGAATAGGATTCTTTAGAGAAAAATTGATAACCCTATGTGGAAGACTTACCCAGACCTCTATGCGTGCTCATGGAACCTCGACAGAGGAATAATTTGAGGTTGTTAAATTCATTGAGGACAGCGCCCCATTTTCTATGTTATTGGGAAAACCCTAGATTGAGAGAGATCAAATTCAGAGAAAAGAAGAAGAGACCCTAGAACAAAAATGTCAAGAATTAAAATATTTCATAACTAGGAGAATAGTGCACTTGGTAGAAGAACAGGAGGACAATTCGAAGAAAATTAGGACCAAAGACCGGGTTGTTGAAGATGAAAAAACATAGGAAGACTTGAAGAACCTATCCATACAGGAAAATAGAGCACCTACCCAAGACAAAAAAGAAGTATTACCCTTGAACCCTATGACAAGATCTCATCAGCGTGAACTTACTATGATGAGTATAGATAAAAATCAAAATGGAAAGAGGAATACCAAGACACAGATCATAGGGAAGAAAGATAGAAAGCTCAGTAAGAAGAGAACAAAGCTAGAAACGTTGCAGGAGGTTCCAGAGGAGACTTTGCAAAAGGTAGGATTGAAAAACTGGAACTTCCTCGGGATATTAGAATAGCACCAAGTGGAACTTCACCATGGCAGAGTGATATGACCATTAGAATGACACCCTGAATGGTTAGAACAGTAGTTATGGCTAGAAATCTCGCCATCGAGCCGTTGGGACCACGCCATAATGGACATAACTGCATTGATGAAGGCTTCTCACCCATTGCAGAGATCTGTTACATCGCTATCTACTTATTCCATTGACTATTGCACCGAGAATAATTTTGCAAATTGTATCCATGCCAACGAGAGAACTCATTGTTATCGCACTGTGTTTACTAAGATCGACACTTGTTCTATTGCATTGAACATTATTTCATTGACCTGAGTTATCCGATCTTGAGTGTGCATGTCGGACGAACTCAATGCCATAGAGAAGTTTGTAGAATAAATCTTAATTGATTTAATGGCTGAAAAAGTAATGTTCGTAGGGATTCAAGCTTCATCGATGAGAGGAGTGAAAGCCTCTTAGTCAAATGCTCGCAGATCTAGACCATCCCAAGTTGCAGCCGAGAAAATAACCAAGCATCGAGATGACTTGGCAAATGTGAAGTTGATCCCATCTATCCTGCCTGACTACATCCCACCCCTGGCTAGTGCGGTGAGTTGCAGCAGTGTCCCAAGGGACCTCGATTATCCCATGGTTATTGCGTACCTCCCGAAGGGGATACGTGCAGTTCGAACCCAGCTAGATAAGATCATGACATTAAAATTTAGCGACTTCAACCTAGGGGATTGCAAGAACCACAACATGCTTGCCCCTCATAGGTACTTGACTAGGATGAAGGGGAAGAACTTGAGGATAATCCCCCAACCATGGACTATGAACCTCAAGCAGTCCACTATCTTGAACGTGATGAAGATACCACATTTTGGAAGGCACCAGGAAGTTAACGCATGCGTTAAGCTCCTATTGTCATGCTATCATGGTGGCTATCTGCGGCTAGAAAGAAGCATCACCGTTGACCCAACATTGATCTATAGGATCACTGGATTTACCATGTAGGGACTAGACCCGCAAGATTTCTACCCAGGGAAGGTTGTAGATTGCACCTTGGCACAGAGGATTAAGGATACCTATGGCGATGTAGAAAATGGGACACCAGGCTACAAGGTAGCCTCCATCCATAATGGTGCAGTGCACCTGGCCTGCCAGTTGATCGTAGGGAAGCTAGTGAGAAAGAACAGACCTACACAAGTCACAGGGTTCATTGTTGACCTCGCTGGAAAATGTGTAGAAGGACTACAGATGAATTAGGAAAAGTACTTAGTCAACTGGTTAGAATTGGATTGGTGCGAAGCTCAGGATCAGGGCTATGAGTTCCACTTTAGCTGGCTCTTGATCCTCATTGCATTTACATCTTGGGAGATGCCAGGAGGTGTGACCTTCCTTGACATTGATTTGCTCTTGCCACTCGTTGTGAAGTTCACCATGCTCTGGTATTAGAGTGATATGGGAAAACAATGGCAGTCGAACGCGGTATTCCATATGTATACTATCTTCAGTTAAAGAGGGCTATTGAATTTGTCCCTCGTATGACGTCAAACACTCTACACTGGTTTAGGCCCCTTATGAAGTTCCATGAAGATCAACATTTTACTTATATCACTGCACATGCAGATGAGAGTAAAGAAGAACTTCAGTCATACTATTAGCTCACATAGGAAGACCTAAAAGAGATAACCAAATACTGGCCTAGAGAGCTCCTTATCCCTATTGACCCCGCAAAATTTTCTGACCCTGAACAAATCAAAAGCTCAGAGGCCACTTGCGAAGCACATGATACGCCTAGAACCGACAGAAGGAAGAAGATAGAAGAGGTACAGAACATGGGTAGTGCATCAGAAGAAACTACTTCAGAATCACCTGGAGGAGGAGGTAACAACAAAGTAGATAAAGAAGAGACCAATGAAAAAGAAGATCAACAGAATCAAGGCAAAGTAACACCGCCTAGGGATCCCGTTGATGAGACTGATCCATCTAAGAAAAGGAAGGTTTCCCCCACGAAACCTAATTCCCAGAAGAATTACAAATATACTAATATTAAGTTGTGGACTGTACTCATGCTCGATGACTTCGACTTCATTATCACAGTCGTATCAAACATCTCACAGGACATTTTATAGAACAACGAAGCCAAACAAGAAGCCATGTATGATAGAATTGTGACAGAGATGAGAGGAGTTCAGCAAGCCCTTCACTCCAGTCGCGCAGTGTCCACTGCGCCCCTACCATCAAAAGAGCCAGAGTTGGGAGACGAGCCTGCCCAACACCATAGAATAGCCGATGCGACCGAAGCTCACCTTTGTCATGCCCAAGAAGAAAAGGAAGAGGCCACAGTGTCCCTGAAGAAAGCACAAGAGACAGTGATAGAGCAACGTAGGATTGTGCAGAAGGAGAAGGTTTCCCTCCAATCAAAATTCGAAGAAGAGAAAGCACAAATCCAGCGAGAAAAGGAACACTTGCTCGCTGAGCAGGTTGGACTAAAAGAAGTAGTCAACAGAGTACTCTGCGCTGTGATGGGCTTAGAGAAAAAGGAGGAAGACCCAGTAGAGCATCAAGTAGAAAATCTCGTTGAAGCCATTTAGCAGATTCAATAGAGAATAATAGATCTAGAGCTATAGTCAGTGCCAAGAACTCTGCGGGATGAGCAGGATCAAAGAGAAGCAACTGATCAGAGTGTAGTTGAGAGAATCAATACCTTCGCCATGGAATGTAAACAACTCATTGATCACAGTGCACAGACTTATGAACAACTTACTGAGGATCCTAAACTAAAGACACTAGAGTCCCAACTCTAAGAGGCAAAGAAGCAAGAAGCAATGGTACATGCATAGTTAAAGCTCATGTCTGTAGTTGAAAGAATGAAAATATCACAGGAACAATGCACTGTTCAACAACAAGTTCACGCCATACAAAGAAAAATCATGGAAGTGACTCAGAGGCTCCATCCAGTCTAGGATGAATATTATCAACTATTTGAGGAGATTGAAGGATGAGGAGCATAACTAGAGAAAGAAGTCACTACAGTTGATCAACGATTGGAAGGACCGGTAAACGAGGCAGTTCTGTAGCATTTCGCCGAGCAAGAGGGCTTGGCCCAGCAACAGGTCGAAGAAGCTCGAGCCAAGATTGAGGTTTTTGAGGAAGAACTAACCAAAGCAGAGTGACTCGGGACAAGTCACAGGTGAGTGTTGGGGTCTTGTTGGACCTTGACCAAGTTTTTGAGATCCTTGGTTAGGTTTGACCTATTTTGGGACTTGGACAGGCTGTCAAAGGTGGAACGCAAGTCGAAGCAGAGATCGTGGAATCTTGACCCCTTTTTAGGGAATTTTTGGGTTTTAATCTTATGTAACGGGTATGGGGATGTCGTCCCATGGGTTTAACCATGTTTAGGCCCTTTTGTAATGTATAAATAGATGTCTAGGCGATGTAAAGAGGGGCTTCATACCTTGTTAAGTGCTAGTATGATATAGACATTTGTGTGATGCTAGGTGCTAAGTATTGTGTTAAGTGCAAGTAATTGTAAGAGGTTCTGTGCTTAGTGTATGTTGAGGATGTAAAGTTGAGTGCAGGTCATCTGTAGTGTTGTGTGCACAGACTGTGTAAGGAGGCTTTGTGCTATGATCTAACTCGGGGAAGGAGGATCTGGAAAGGTGTGTGCAGATCTCCTTTCCTCTACGGAGTAAGGTGTTGATGCTATGTGCATGTAAGAATCTTGACCGAAGATAATAAAGAAGATAAGAGTTCGTGGACGTAGCTCCAGGATGGGGGTGAACCACGTATATCTTGTGTTGTGGTTTCTTTGTGCATTGTGAATGTTTTATTGTTTATATGACTACTGCTTAGTGTAATTATGTATGCTTATATGAATATGATAGCTTAGTGCCTAATTATGTGAATAAGATGCTAGATATGATCTATGTTGATATGCTTAGTGCTTGAATATATTAGATCTAGATGAATACTATCTTACTCTGTAATTAGGGTTTATCTGCAATGTAAACAAAGGTTAAATACTAATGAACTATAAATACTAAGTTCCTTGTTAAGGTGTTACAATCACATATCTATGTCCCATCTAAGGTTGCATACACTAGAGTCCTACAACCACCCTTGCCTCTACCTCGGGTGAGACTTCATCTACTTCGCAAGTGTTTCCAAAACGGATGGTAGTTAGGGTTTTGTTGGTGCGTTGTTGAAGCATTGAACCATGGGTCTGCCCCTGTGCCAACAGTCTGACAGGTTAAATAAGTGACCATCTTAACGAGTTCCTCCAATGGGAAGGAATGCTTTCATCAATGTGAATCTGTCTGTTATGGCATGGTCTCAACATCCCAAATGCAGTCTATTCTCCCATAAATGTGTTTCCTAGCCATTCTGGAGCGTCGTTCTAATGGTCGGGGTGCTTCCAACGGTCATATAGCTTCATCGGGGTGAAGTCCCATTCTGCATGGTTCTGTTGTTCCAACGAGGTTCAAATCCTACAAACCTGCCTCCTTCAAATTCTTCCATTTGTTCTTTGTAACTTCTTGTATCTTTTCCAACTTGGATTTATTCTTACTGGTCTTCCTTTACTTCTTTCATGTGATCTGAGTCTCTCTAACTATTTCTGGAATTCTCTTTCCATTCTTATTCTTATATTCTCCTGCCGTAGCGACTTCGCACTATTGATGTGCTCTCAAAGGGTTCAAAGTTAATACCTCTTCTCTTATTAAGCTTTGGGTGGGTATTCTTATTTCTTGCATGGATAGGTCCTTCAAACCTTCTTGCGTTCTTTCAACCTTGACAACTAATTCTCTTGTCTTTTGTTACTTCGACTTATCTTCTCGTTAGTCAATCTATTTTTCTAGAATGAATTCCCTTCGTTCTTTCTTTTTCTTTTCTCTAGCTTCTTCCTTTGTTTTCCTTTTGACATGATCCTCCTTGATCCAATTATTTCCTAACAAAAGTGGGAACGAGGCATTTTTCTCAGCAAACTTAATAACTTCAAATTCCTCTTYAGTCATTGTTCCATGTATGATAACAGGTACATTAGTAACTCTTCCACATAGGGTTATCATATTTCRTTTAAACAATCTTATCCTTCCCAATGAAGGTACCATAGTAGGCTTTCCCAAAATTTCCCAAGTGTCTTCTGTCATAATATTCATTTGTGTTTCCTCATCCAAGACACACTCTATGTTGAAGTCTCCTATTCTTTCATTTATTTGTTGTTTTACCTTCAAGATATCAGGTAAAATGACATCCTTGTGACCATTCATCGTTTCTTTCAACTATGATAACATAGTCTAAGATTTCTCTTATTCTTTCTCTTGATGATTCTCTAACATGCTCTTATTCTCTTGACTTCCTTCATAGTTTTCTTATCTCATGTTCATTTGTTCGACTTTAGCAATCATCTTTGGACAATCCTCAACTTCATGACCGACAATTTTACAACAAAGACAAATAGGGCTCGTACCAGGGCATTCCTTAGCAAGATGTATCGGTCTTATGAAGTTATAACATAGTGTCAATCCTCTCTTTCTCTTGTAAGTTCCCCAACTTTTCCTGTATTGCGCACTAGGATCACAGTGCAGGACCTGCAATATACAAAAATTCTTTCTAGGTTCCTGCATCCACTTATTAGTCAAAAAATTCTTTCTATGCATAGGAATAACATATATTTCTTTATTTATATCAAATTTATTTAGATCAACTCTTTATTCCAACTGCGCCCTAGCTTTCAGACTAGGACAAAATCTATTAAACATACCTAAATTCATTCTTTCGAAACAAATATTTTCGCTTATCTTACTCTTATCAAAGCACAAAGCTTTACCTCTTTCAATATCTTACCTCTTTTCTTCAGATCAGATTTATTTCTTAGCACAGAGCTTCGCAAGTCAAGTAGAGTATTTCTCACTATAGCAGTAGATCTATGCACAAAGTTTCTCTTTTCTTTACCTCAATTCCCAACAATGACAGTTTCAGGTCCCGACAATGGAACCATTTGTTGGCACAGGGGAAGACCTAGGGTTCAATGCTTCGACAACGTACCAACAAAACCCTAACTACTGGCCCTTTCGGGAACACCTATGAATCAGGAAAAGACTCACCTGAGGTAGAGGCAAGGGGGGCTACAGGACTCAAATGTCTATAATCAAGCTGGGACACAGATCTATGATTACAACACTTTGTAGAGTATTCTATTAACACTTACAAGATAATAATAATTAACTCATTAGCTTCATTAACATCATGGAACAAACCCTAAGCTAGATCGACACAGTAATAGTAAAGCTTAAGTACTTCAACCACTTATCACATAGAAATGATTTAGATCTAGCATTCATTCATAAAGCACAAGTAAGCATTGAGCACTATCAAATCTATTTATCATACATAATAACAAAGCACTAAGCAGATAAATGACAAACACACATACCACAAAGAACATCAGATACATAAGATATATGTGGTTCACCCCAGTGTGGGGCTACGTCCACCAATTGCTTCATCTTCTTTATTATTATTCTGAATATCTTACATTCATTTTCTCATGTGCACTAATCCATAGAGCTAAGCTTCACAGAGGATAGGATATCTGCTCAAAGAGCACCAGATCCTCCTTCCCAAAACTAGGTCACTGCACAAATCCCACTTCTCTATCAAGCACAAAGCCTTACATACACATTATGTGGCACTAAGAAACCCAAAACTACTTGCACTTAGCCTTGCAAGCCACTTCTACTTTGCTTCTACTACTACTCATCCTTACAATCTTATTCTTATTTATACTTTTACAATAAGGCCTAAACATGGGAGAACCCATGGGCCAACATCCCATAACCCTTTACAAAAACCCTAGGAACCCCTTGTTGGGTCCACAAAGCCCATAAAACAAGTGAGATCCACGATCTCAGCTCCACCTGGGCGCTCCTTCCTCGATCACTACGTCGAAGTCCAAAAAGTGGTCATTCATGACCAAGATTTCCTCAAAAATTCATCGAGGGCTAACAATACCTATCATGCTACGGGTAGATGAGATAGCAGGGAAGGCATGAAGACCAGTGCACAACTAGAAAAATGGTATACAATTGTCCATGGCTTTCCAACACAGTTTATTATTAGTTATCATTACATGAAACACAGAGAGCATAGAGATCGATACATACAAAGATAAAGTAACTTTCATAGCCAAGTTAATTACGGACATGGCCCCATCCAAAGCCATAAGAGCAGCAGTAGCGGTAACAAGAAAGAGTCACATCAGAGCTTTATCAGTCAAACTAGAGGTTGGGGAAACCCTAGGTACATCCTCATCGGAGCTGAGGTTTCCTCGTGAATACATACCACCTAGGAAGGATGACGCCCCACCGGTCACAATGTAGAAGACTCCATATTATATGTTCGTGACCCCAGACATTTCAGAGGAATTCATCATTGATGAAGACATGCTATGGAAGGTACCTCAGCTAAAATATGAAGGTACCTATTATGGCATGGTCTCAACATCCCAAATGCAGTCTATTCTCCTACAAATGTGTTTCCTAGCCATTCTGGAGCATCATTCTAATGGTCGGGATGCTTGCAACGGTCATATAGCTTCTTCGGGGTGAAGTCCCATTCTGCATGGTTCTGTTGTTCCGACGAGGTTCAAATCCTGCAAACCCGCCTCCTTCAAATTATTCCATTTGTTCTTTGTAACTTCTTGTAGCTTTTCCAACTTGGATTTATTCTTATTGGTCTTCCTTTACTTCTTTCTTGTGATCTGAGTCTCTCTAACTGTTTCTGGAATTCTCTTTCCATTCTTATTCTTATCTTCTATTGTCGTAGCGAATTCCCACTGTTGATGTGCTCTCAAAGGGTTCAAAGTTAATACCTCTTCTCTTATTAAGTTTTGGATGGGTATTCTTATTTCTTACATGGATAGGTCCTTCAAACCTTCTTGTGTTCTTTCAACCTTGACAACTAATTCTCTTGTCTTTTGTTACTTCGACTTATCTTCTCGTTAGTCAATCTATTTTTCTAGCTATGAAATCCCTTCGTTATTTCTTTTTCTTTTCTCTAGCTTCTTCCTTTGTTTTCCTTCTGACATGATCCTCCTTGATCCAATTATTTCCTAACAAAAGTGTGAACAAGGAATTGTTCTCAGCAAACTTAATAACTTCAAATTCCTCTTCAGTCAATGTTCCATGTATGATAACATGTACATTAGTAACTCTTCCACATAGGGTTATCATCTTTCGTTTAAACAATCTTATCCTTCCCAATGAAGGTACCATAGTAGGCTTTCCCAAAATTTCCCAAGTGTCTTCTGTCATAATATTCATTTGTGTTTCCTCATCCAAGACACACTCTATGTTGAAGTCTCCTATTCTTTCATTTATTTGTTGTTTTACCTTCAAGATACGAGGTAAACTGACATCCTTGTGATCATTCATCGTTTCTTTCAACTGTGATAACATAGTCTGAGCTTTCTCTTATTCTTTCTCTTGATGATTCTCTAACATGCTCTTATTCTCTTGACTTCCTTCATAGTTTTCTTATCTCATGTTCATTTGTTCGACTTTAGCAATCATCTTTAGACAATCCTCAACTTCATGACCAACAATTTTACAACAAAGACAAATAGGGCTCGTACCAGGGCATTCCTTAGCAAGATGTCTTGGTCTTATGAAGTTATAACATAGTGTCAATCCTCTCTTTCTCTTGTAAGTTCCCCAACTTTTCTTGTATTGCGCACTAGGATCACAGTGTAGGACCTGCAATATACAAAAATTCTTTCTAGGTTCCTGCATCCACTTATTAGTCAAAAAATTCTTTCTATGCATAGGAATAACATATATTTCTTTATTTATATCAAATTTATTTATATCAACTCTTTCTTCCAACTGCGCCCTAGCTTCCAGACTAGGACAAAATTTATTAAACATACCTAAATTCATGCTTTCGAAACAAATATTTTCGCTTATCTTACTCTTATCAAAGCACAAAGCTTTACCTCTTTCAATATATTACCTCTTTTCTTCAGATCAGATTTATTTCTTAGCATAGAGCTTCACAATTCAAGTAGAGTATTTCTCACTATAACAACAGATCTATGCACAGAGTTTCTCTTTTCTTTACCTCAATTCCCAACAATGACAGTTTCATGTCCTAGCAACGGAACCATTTGTTGGCACAGGGGCAGACCCAGGGTTCAATGCTTCGACAACGCACCAACAAAACCCTAACTACTGGCCCTTTTGGGAACACCTATGAAGCAGGCAAAGTCTCACCCGAGGTAGAGGCAAGGGGGGCTATAGGACTCAAATGTCTGTAATCAGGCTGGGACACAGATCTATGATTACAACACTTTGTAGAGAATTCTATTAACACTTACAAGATAATAATAATTAACTCATTAGCTTCATTAACATCACAGAACAAACCCTAAGCTAGATCGACACAGTAACAATAAAGCTTAAGTACTTCAACCACTTATCACATAGCAACGATTTAGATCTAGAATTCATTCATAAAGAACAAGTAAGCATTGAGCACTATCAGATCTATTTATCATACATAATAACAAAGCACTAAGCAGATAAATGACAAACACACATAGCACAAAGCACATCAGATACATAAGATATATGTGGTTCACCCCAGTGTGGGGCTACGTCCACCAATTGCTTCGTCTTCTTTATTATTCTTTTGAATATCTTACATTCATCTGCTCATGTGCACTAATCCATAGATCTAAGCTTCACAGAGGATAGGATATCTGCTCACTGAGCACCAGATCCTCTTCCCAAAACTAGGTCACTACACAAATCCCACTTCTCTATCAAGCACAAAGCCTTACATACACATTATGTGGCACTAAGCAACCCAAAACTACTTGCACTTAGCCTTGCAGGTCACTTATACTTTGCTTCTACTACTACTCATCCTTACAATCTTATTCTTATTTATACTTTTACAATAAGGCCTAAACATGGGAGAACCCATGGGCCAACATCCCATAACCCTTTACAAAAACCTTAGGAACCCCTTTTTGGGTCCACAAATCTCACAAAACAAGTGATATACATGATCTCAGCTCTGCCTGGGCACTCCTTCCTCGATCATTGTGTCGAAGTCCAAAAAGTGGTCATTCATGAGCAAGATTTCCTCAAAACGTGGTCGAGGGCCAACAATACCTATCATGCTATGGGTAGATGAGATAGCAGGGAAGGCGTGAAGACCAGTGCACAACTGGAAAAATGGTATACAATTCTCCATGGCTTGCCAACGCAGTCTATTATTACTTATCATTACATGAAACACATAGAGCATAGAGATCGAGAGATACAAAGATAAAGTAACTTTCATAGCCAATTTAATTACAGACACGGCCCCACCCAAAGCCACAAGAGCAGTAGTAGCGGTAACAAGAAAGAGTCACATCAGAGCTTTATTAGTCGAACCAGAGGTTGGGGAAACCCTGGGTACATCCTCATCGGAGCTGAGGTTTCCTTGTGAATACATACCACCTAGGAAGGATGACGCCCCACCGGTCACAATGTAGAAGACTCCATATTATATGTTCGTGACCCCATACATTCCAGAGGAATTCATCATTGATGAAGACATGCTATGGAAGGTACCTCAGCTAAAATATGAATACCATGAAATTATAGATGTGGTGAATTTCCCTGAACTTACGCCCCATGAATACTTGGAACTCAAAGTAGACCCACTTGCACAGTACAACATACTAGTAGCTAAGGTTTGGGCCATAGTATTGGAGCGAGCAGGCCTCCTCAACTTGTTCGACATCCCACACTTCATACACATCAACAAATTCAATTCCTACATAAAAATCCTCTTATCTTGCATGCATGGGGGGTACATGTGGCTGGATAGGCCAATTTAGTTTGACACAGACTTGATAGAAAGAATCATAGGGATTCCAACCCAGGGGAAATGCCCTGCTCTATTATTTTTAGATAAAAATACATAAAGAGCACATTCAAAGTCTAGGTGAGTAAAATTTTGAATGGTTAGAGCAGTCTATGGCCTAGATGTTCCAACTATATGTGACCCAACCATTTGAATAGAGACCCAAATGTTAGCATGAAATATTCTATGAAAGTGCGGGAAGGATCAAGTACCAACATGGGTAATAGTTGTGGCATAGCAATGTGTATAAGGCACTACAATGAGATGGTCACCATTCTTACTGAAGCAGTTCCTACTAGACTGCGCAAAAGCCCAAGATAATCGAATCGAGTTTCACTACACATGGCTCCTAATTTTGATTTCCTTCACAACATGGGGAGAGTTGGAGGATGCACTTTTTTTAGGGTTGAGAGGGAAGCCATGTGTCACGGAAAAATACCAGAATTTCTGGTTTTCAACAAACAAGAGGAGACATAAATAAAACAATGTAGAATTATTTCTTTATGATGAAATAATTCGACAGAGTATCCGAAACACACCACACATGTCACCACATTTTGTGGAGGCATATGGACTAGTTGTGGAGTTCCGTGTAGACAAGAATCACATGTATATCAAATCCAAGATAGATCCAAGGGAGGAGTGGGTCCAAACAAAGTACAATATCATAGAAGAAGACATCCAACTGGTCATGTAGTATTAGGAACCAAATTGGAAGGTCCTAGCACAAGGGGATGACATAGCGTAGGTGGGAACACCAAGGTAGCACAACGCATAGATGTAAATATGGAACCTCTAGTGAAAAAATAGGGTTTCCTTTCTCTTGAAAACTTTTGACCCTTTGTAACTTCTTTCACATAGATCTATAACCTGTCACTGTATCCAGACTGTAACTATACCCTATGCATGCATCCTCAAACATAACCTTTACCCAAAGCATATATATATCTCTCCAGTCATGTGCCATATATGTGTTAATCATGAACAAGTATAATAACACTCACATGATCTAGTTATCAAACCCTTTATGATATTCAACCTCTCAATACATCAACCACTTCACAAATACAAGCTCTCAACCATGTACCACAAAAACCCTTAGCCATATGCCAAGAAATACAAGATGTGGCTCAACAAGAAGTATGAATGATAAATATAACAACACTATATTTTTGTAGATATGACTCATGTAGAAGATCCCATGCAACTACTAGTCTCTCTAGGGAGAATCCTCAAATATCCATAACCATTTCTCATGCATACATCAAAATCCAACTATTCATAGAAATAAGACATACCTTTTGAATAAATGGATAGATCTGATGTATCTAAGCATTGTAGACCTTCCAGGGAACTTGATCTCGGAATTTAGAACCTTTGCATCTTCATCTTTTCAAGTTTCATGGATTTACCAATAGGTAAACACCCTATACACTATCAACCCACCTACGCCTCAGTATGTACACACCCTATACACAGTCAACCCACGTACACCTCAAAAAATAGGGTTTTTAGTATTCACTGTAATTTCGAGAATTTCGCCGTCAACCCTTTATACGAACTTAGACTTTCAGAACTTCAGATGTATCAATGAGTACTTGCAATAAGCCTCACACAACAAAAGATATTCAATGTGTTCAAGTGTGATTAAATGAGAGAGCCTTGCCTCTTATTTATACTTTCATGTAGCAATCCATTTTCCTTATTTTAGGGAGTTCTCCATTAACTTTATTATTTAAATTATTTCTTATGCAAACACTTTGACTTTTAGGGGCTTCTAGATGACTCATGAGGGTTCTCCAACTTCACATGGCCATAACTCTCTAACTGTGAGGATTTATGTGACGTTCCACATACCACCGGAAATGGCATGACAAGCACTATCCATCTAGGATATTTTCATTGAAAAATTCACTAAACTTCATCTAATTATTCCACAATTAAGCATGGGTTCTCTAACCATACTTCTAGGATAACTCAATCTGCAAAGCGTCTTCCCATGAGGGATTTCACCATAAGGGGACCACTTTGGAGTTCATCCATTTGTACTTATTATCAACCATGAAATGACAATAATGAGTCATCTTTACATCAAACAAACTTGGGTCCATTACCCAAACCTTTGTGCTATCGATCTTTCTTCAAGGGTTGACATCAATGACAACCGATTTTTTTTTTTTTTTTTGTATCTAGGGGAATCGATATTGGTGGTGGTATCTGGCTCACGTGACACGGGGTTGAATATCTCTGAATACCTTCTAACCCCTAGGGACCACATCGCCCACAAGCTTGGCCTCTAGATAAGATGAGGTTTGAACTCGTGACCTGCTTAGCAGCACAAATGCCTTAACAACACGTCCGCTGGCCAATAGACCACACCCCAGCGGGCTCAATGAAAACCAACCTTAATCAACATAAAATTCTTTTATTTAATCTGTCAATCATGCCATGCCTTCTCTCTGGATTTCTAAACCTGCTATTGGAATCCTGCAACAAACCAATCCTCCTCAAGTTGTAATAATTGCACCAACCTCTCCTCTATTGTGCCAACATCTGATAGCTCTGTGATTTATGCAATGCACAGGCTAGGCAAAATAAACTCCACTGGCATTACAACTTCTTTCCCATAGACCAACCTGAAAGGTGCCTGTCCTGTCAATTTCTTACTTGTAATCCTCTAAGCCCATACTATTACATGAACTCTTAAGTCCCAATTTTCTCTCCCTACATTGCAAATCTTTGTCAAGGCATTCTCTAAGATCTTATTAAAAGCTTCCATGGTTCCATTGTCCTGAGGGTGATATGGGGTGCTCTTTTGATGATGAATCTAGAACTCCTCAGTCAATACTGCAATTTTTTTGTTTAGAAAGTGTGTCCCTTGATCACTAAGTAATATGTGTGGACATCCAAACTTGTGACTACATTTTTGAACAAAAACTGTGCAACAGTTTCCATAGTACAGTCTTGTTGACCAAAATCTGGTCATCTATATTTTCATGCGCTTGGGTTCATAAAATCCTTGGTATCAAAATAAGACATCTTTTGAACTTTTATAAGTTCACTCTGCAACCCTCAGTCTAATCTTTGTCATGCACCTTTTAGATCAAAAGTCTATTTCCGTATGCCTAAGTTATTCAAGATCTGGTCTGAAGGTCCGAAGGAGAGATTTTAAAGATTTTTTCTAAGTATCATATTCTCCTCTCCATTTTTGAATTTTGGTTACGTATTCTCATCACTTGTTTCTTTCACCTTTCACCTCTATCCATATCAACACTTAACCATTTTCCCACTTGTTTCCCTCTTTCTTTTATCCTCTCTTCTCTCCTTTTCTAGCTACTATACTTAGCCATTTTTGTAGTCACAGTTTCACGAGTTGGCGGGTTTCAAGCTTTCATATCCCATGTTCCATGATATACACCTTGCACTAAAAAGTTCTGTGATCTACATTTTGATCCTCAGACTCCCTAAACTTACAAGTCTCATTCCACCTACGATGAGTCCGTCCGACCGCCGTGCCATTCTATAGTTATCCAATTTCACACCTTATACCGTCACGGACTCCCGGGTTCATGAGTTCACAAAAATCTCAAATCATATTTTGCTCTCATTCGTCCCCGCCACCCTCACACCCTTCCCAATGCATATTTACTAGGATTTTAATGCTAATAACTTACCATATAGGTTCAAAAGGATTGTCATTAATAAGCAAAAGGCTCGAGGAGATCTCCTATTAAAACACATTAAAGCAGGATTTACGGAGGATTATATTATTCCCCTCCAGCGTTCATTTTAAACATAATCTGGAGCAAGGGAATGTTCTTGTTAAGTTATGGCAGGAACTCGACAATAGTTCTATGGAGATACATTAAATATTTTTGAGCACAAGGACCATATTTTTCAGTGGTCCAGAGCATATTCCTACTACTCATCCCCTTCTACCCATAAGTAAGTAATATGAACGTCTAGAATTGTGCACGTAGGTTGTGTCCCTGAAGTATTTGAATGTAAGGAGTTGGTCACCTGGTGCACCAAGAGATATATTCTAAGCCAACAGATTCTTCAGTTGCAGGACCATTCCCCTGTATCTCTATCACCTTAGGTATTCCGTAAGATGTTGAGACTTCCCGAGCCAACACTCACCTTCAAGGGAGAATATTGTAGGGAGTTCTTAAAGAAGCATGACAATGGATTGGACCTCTTACCTAAATTCCTAAAGAACTCAGTGACCATCCCCGAGGACATCACAAGATTGTAGGTTGGCTCATTTAAAAATCCCTTACGGGAAATTGCATGGATTTTCATGAGGATAACAGGACAAGAAACTACAACCAACATCTCCAGGATGATTCTTTACATTCTATATTTTACGGTCAAATAACATGCCATCTTCGATTGGGGTAAGTTGATTTCCATTGAAATCTCTTCCCAATTGTCGCAATACAAGAAGGAGAAGAAATTATTTATGTCATCTTATTTGGTTTTCACGATAGTGCATTGCTGTCAGTTCCTGAGATTATCTATGTGTAAGAAGGTAAACCACGAATTCGACCCAGTAACCTTCTGGTATGAAAAATTATGGAGGCACAAGGCCTCCCAAAATTTTTATGAAGTTTTTAATGATTTTGTCTTAGTTTTTAAAGGCTTGTTGTTTGGAAAGGACACTCCTCAGATGTCTAACCAGGTGAGTAATTTCCTGGATAGGAAGGGGACACTAGAACAAATGGATAATTATAACGTTATAAGGATTTTTGGTTCCAAGGAAAATCCTTCCTTCCTTCCATGCCACATATTTTACAAAATGTTTGTTGCCAAAATAACAAGGAAGTACAACTACTGGTTTCATTTTTTCCATGAAAAGAGAAAAAAACAATTCCTACCTCTGCCTTGGAAAGTTGGGGACTTCATATTCAAAAATATGAACAAGATTGATGAATTCACGGGCCACTTCCACAACCTCAATCTGAAATATGTTGAAAGAGTAAAATGGTTCGACCCTAGCGGAAATTTTGTATAACATCTATTGGCTACTCGTTTCAACAATTATTTCATTAATTCTATTCTGAATGAAGATGGAGATAATGTCTCAGGCACTCCCACTCATGACACTAGCGACCTGGAAATGATACTCCACACCAATGAGTCGTACAAGCAGAGAGGAAAAGGTCCGGGTGAGAAAAGTGCCCAATCCCCGATTGTTACTCCAAAGAGTACAACATATCAGAGAAATGCTCCAACGACCCACCAAATTAAAAAAGTAACCCATAGTCCTTTAGGTGGTGGAGGAGATAAGAACCTCCTTCAGGAAAAATTGAAAGTTCTCACAAGCTTCCCTTGAGGAAGAAAAGAAAAAACATTGTGCAAGAAGAGGAGGGACCTCGAGGTGAAAGCGACATCCATGACCTCTCCCTCGAGGATATGGAACTCAAAATTGACATCGAAAAAGTGTTCCCCAACGTCGACTAGTTAGAGAACATTGCTCACTAGAATTTTCAGATGGAAATAATTGAGAGAGAGATCTTCGATGAAGAAGATTCTTTGTATTTCAGAGTGTTGTTTTTGACAGTGAGTCCAAAAATTTGATTATTGAGAAAAGAGATGTAAAGAATAAAAAGGGGAAATATTGTTCAGAGATTATCCTACGGAACATGCGGCCTTCCAAAATTTCCCAAATTCACTGAGCAACTGGAGATGCTCTAGATAATTCTATTGGAGGCCTTGAATCAAAGAATGTCAAGTTAAAGGACGAATCAAAGAATTGGAGGAAACTTTAATGCCTCTTCCAGTACTTGCTAGTCCTTTACCAATGATTGTGCCGACCACACTTGCAACAAAATTAAAAGGATCGACAAGCCTTCTCACATCAGCCCGGGGCTATGTGGAGAAGAATATCAAGAAAATGATGGAATTAATTACAAAGGGTTGGGATATGTCAAAGAGAATGATCTATTTTGGAACGAGAGCACACACTTTTCATGAATATTTACAGGCAGATTTGAAAAACGAGGAAGGTTTTCACCTCAATGCGGTTGTACCCTTTAGTTTTAAAGTTACCAATATGATAGAGTTGAGAAGAAGAGAGGAGGATCTCCCTTCTTCGAACTGGATAAAAAAACTAAATGCATGCTGGAAGGAAAAGGTTAAGAACCTGAATATTATTGTCCAAGCATGTAGCCATGCCATAACCAAAACATAAGAATCATTCAAAAATCTGATTGAGATAGACCTAGCTGGGACCATCAATGAGGTCCAAGACCCCAAATTGATACTAAACTCATTGTTCTTAACCATGCAAGCATTTGATGAACAAGTTGAGATATTTAAAGGGTTATCATTTGAAAAATTCTATGGCATACTTGAGTATAGTGAAGATGATGTGGAAAACTGGCTAGTCGACTGTTCAATTAAAAATCAAGATACTGAAGAAGATTTGCATAATATTTCTATGGATCTAAGGGACTTGGATGACGAGCTCTTCAATATAAAAATCCGACATGAAATCAACGTGGCACCAATGAGGAGCTACATCGAGGAGTGGTTTAAAAAGGTTGTTGACAAAATTACCGATGAAGGGCAAAGGACAATTGAGATGGTTCCTGTAACCGCCGATGAAAGCCATAAAAGGACATCAGTGAGAAAGTGAAAAACATGAGATACCATCATAGTTAGTTCATATTGATCACATCTCTCTGTCTTTATCAAGCTCTTCATCTAGTTACTCCACCTCTTTAAATAGAAAGGTTTAACCGAAGACTAATAATTTCCTTTTTCTTCTTACCAGGTCTTGTTGTCTTCCGTCGCCCACATTCTTCTTTCTACAAATTTATTTCTTATACATATTTGTTTTATGGTCTGCGAGAGCCCCAATCCCAATCATTATGACAAACACATTTTAATTTAAGATAATATGTATTGAACTATATATTTTTTAGAAATTCCAAGAGAGCTATTTAAGGAACAATCTCGACTATACTTTGTAACCCATTTTTTTTGAATATAATGTATTTGAGGTTGATCTATCATTATATTTATTTGAGATGCCCATGTTTCACTCTGTCAAAGTTCTCTTATGCATGCAGATAATTTTCTTTTAATTTATTATGTGATCAGAAATCTTTACCCCTACTATGATGGATGTGATGAAATTTTGTTTGTTTGCTTTAAATGTATGAATGTATATGTTTCCTGGTCCATTCTTAGGAACTTTCTTTTAAAAGAAAAAAAAAAAAAACATTTTCATTTTTTTTTTTTAATATATATTTTTACTTTCCTTCGACAGACTTCTATAAAAGTCCCACATTTTAAAAATCTCGAACATAGGAGTACCACCTCTATAAAAAACTAGGAGGATTTGCATCCTCATGAGGTTTCCGTTTAAGTCATAATGGATTCAAGAGTCAACAAGTCTATAACGAGGGTTGCTTCTACCCATCTTGTCAAATACTCTGTCGCTGTAATGATGTACCTTGCCCCTGATCTTCTTGCTTGTGGGTTAATTGTCCGTACAAAGTCTATGTCCCATTTATCAAATGCTTGCAATGTAACCTGTGGATTCAAAGGAAATTCATCTCTCCTAGATGGATTTCCCACTCGTTGGCATACATCACATGAATGACAGTATTATTGGACTTTTATGATCCAACACATAACGTCTCAGTATTCCATCTGCACCCATCTTGTATAAGTTCCCTGCAATCAATTGATAATTTGTTGTTTTCACTACTAGTTGTTTCTTCTTTTCTACAATCATCTTGTATGGAGCCATGTATGTGTTTAGAAACTGTACGATGTTCAAGAAATAATCATCCACCATCCTTATTGCAAACAACTACGCATCTTGGAAGCTATCATTTAACCTTTTGTTGTGACTGACACTACAACCCCTCCATTTTACCTTATATTTTGATACTTCCTTAAAAATGGAGCCTCCTTATTTCGACCCCAATAGAAAATCACATAAGCCCCTTAGTCATTCAAAAGATTCTCCTAGTAACTCATGATTCACTTGAGAAAATGATAAAACATTCAAATTTGAAGCTTTTAAAAAATGATCGGCAAAGTTACTTTGAACTCCTCCAAACTGCTCAAAGGAGTTACTTGAAACTCCTTCAAACAACTCGAAGGAGTTACTTTCAACTCTTTTGAGCAGTAGAGAGGAGTTACTTTCAACTCTTCCGAGTAGCTCGGAGGAGTAACTTTCAACTCTTCTGAGTAGCTCGGAGGAGTAACTTTCAACTCTTCTGAGCAACTTGGAGGAGTTACTTTCAACTCTTCCGAGCAACTTGGAGGATTTCTTTCCAATTGTTTTGACAAAGTAAAGACTATCACAAGAGTTAAGAAGAGCTCCTTCAATATGCTCTGAGGATTTAGTCTTATCTCCTTTGAACAAATTCAACAAAGTTGTTTTAAAATCCTCTGACCTAACCTACCACATTAAATGCCATTAATTAACATGAGGCTATATAAAGTGAAACAGGTTTAAGACCATTATCACTAGACACCAAAGAAAAAGAGAGTAGGGCTAAAACATTGTTCAAGCAAAACCCCGTTCCATTCACCGACACGTGGCAATAATTAACCGGGTAAGTCTGTCCTCCCTCTCTCCTTTTCTTAAGATATGGTTAAGTTTTTTTCTTCTATTTTCTTGTGTGCCCTTAGCCCTAGACTGTTTTTCTTTCCTTCCCAAACATTCTTCATTTCACCACTTCACCAACACATTTTTCACCGAACCTCAATACATTCATGGCTACGCATTAGGAAAACAACCAACCCTTTTCCCCCTTCTGAAGGAAACTACAATTGATCATTTTTCAGACCCTTTTCTTGTTTTTTAAACTATTGCAAACCCCCCTCCAAATTCGCCTAGGGAGAGGAGTCTGGACCTAAACAAACCCTAAAATTCCCTCTAGGATGGATGAAGTTTTTTCCTCACCATTCTTCATGCTTGCAAAAAAATAAGTTTGGAAAATTGTTTAGTAACTCTCTGAGCATATCGAAGAAGTTACTACTAACTTCTTTGATATGCTTGGGAGAGTTAAACTCAACTCTTCCGAAAACCTTCAAAGCAATTGGAAGAAACTCCTCTGATCGTATCGGAGGAATTAATATTAACTCCTTCGATATGCTCGAAGGAGTTCTTTGTAAGACCTTCAAACACCCCAAGGCTAGCTGAAACTCTTTCGAATGCTTGTTGGAGGAGTTACTATTAACTCCTCCAATCTGCTCAGAGGAGTTACTATTAACTCCTTCGATATGCATTTAAAGAGTTGTTCTGTTTTGCTCCGATTTCACTTTTTCAGATTAATGCCCAAGTTTTTTCACACTAAAAATTTCAATAGGCATTGACTACTATTTGACATTTACGAGGAACAACAGGTCATGACTAGTTTCATTAATTCTTATGATTGCTTTAATCATTTAAACTATTTTTTTAAATAACATGCTCCAAATTTATCTTGTCTGCAGATTCAGACATGTCATTGTGAAAGAAAACAAAAATGAAGCCATTAGGGGCTAAACCATCTGGCAGCTCCCAACATACAATAGATATGGAAAGTGTTAGGACCATATACGACAATACATCATGACTTCTGGACAAAGACTAAGAGACTTTGAAATGGGGGGAACTCTATTACATGTTCAAGAAATCAAACTTCTCTACAGAAGCAGAGGACTGAGGTGAATTCCAGGCATTTAAGAACATCATAAAATCAAGAATTTTTAGGGTGGCGGCACATCCAACAATTTTCCCTTGTGCGAACACTATCTCTTGGATTTTGAAGAACATAGATGTAGATACTAGGTATATATTTAATGCAAGAAAATAGTCGATATCTTCATTCAGGCCTGTTGATTTAGCCAAGTGTTATCATCTTGAGGCAGGAAACACAAATTTAGATGGTCAACTCCTTAGAGAGTTGGAGATCACACCGAAGGATTTGTTCCCCACTTGGTATAAAGCAGATAATCAGTTCAAATATCGACCCAAGAGTCAATATAGCACAACCAATCTAAGAATACCCTACCAACATATGGTAGCCATGTTGTGCAAGTTGTATGGGGAATTAGATGCAACACACTTTCCTTTGTCATTTATGCCATTAATTTATTTCTATGAAGTAGTAGGGGCCTCTTTCAACTGGGCAGACATATTGTTTAAGAATCTTAAAGATGCGATTTTAGCTGTCACACAAGCACAACCGGGTGGCTTCCCCAACTTCCATATGTCTTCATACCTTTTATAAATAATGTGCATCGCTCACAAATACCTGAACATGGGATGGAGTTGGTTACCCATTGATGCCTCTATCCATATTTACTACAAGGTGCTTTGGGAGCACAAATATCGAATAAATTATCAAAGGATCTGTGAACACTTCGTTTCTCCACTATTGTTACACATTATTTTCATCACGTAGATGACATTGATGATGTGTGCCTATATCTTGTCATTTGATGGATTATTGTCACAATCCCTAAAGAAGTTGGAAGAACCTCTCTTGGGAAGATGCATAACTTGAGGAAATCCTTCAAAAACTATGTTTTTCAAGATTGTTGCTTGTTTCTTTCTAGCAAGGTGCGAGAACTTAACTTGTCGCATGCTGCATCACTGGAAGGTGCAACAATGTGGCTTTTTGCTAAGGTTTAAAGGTATGAAAACCTTTGTACGTGGGAAAAATGAAGAAATTCTCGAAGCTTCTAGAAGAGAAGTTTCAATGATGAGTTGTTTGCTGATCGGTTTGGATCTCACCCGTCTCTTCTGATTTAGTGAGATCCTAACCTCTCATCTTGATCTCCTCATAGCTTCCTCTCCAATCTATAAATGGAGGCATCTTATAAAGGGCAAGGCTAAATAGAATAAGAAGGTTGAGTAATTAATTAATGGTGAATTTAGAATAGCTTATGATTTGTGATTGAGAGATTGTGAGTCTCATTTTGGCTCTAAAAGATTTAGTTGTGCCAAAGTACTCAAGATATGGTGATGGCATTCATGGAGGTTTCATGGGTATTGAAGCATTGAACTGCTGGAAGGAGCTTGTCAACTCCAAGGCACTAGTTGTAAGTTGTTTCCTAATTATTTAATACAATTATACATTTTCCTTTCCTAATAAAGGTTGTCAATGGTTTTTATTTGTATTTCTCCTTGGCTATTTACATAGATTCATTGATACATATGTATGTTTGTTACTTTTACGGGTTTTGTTTGATCCTTTTTACATGTCTCTATTTCTACAAAGCATTGGATCAAGCTTGAAGCTACAATTAAAGAAAACAAATGTCAGTTTAAAAGGCATGATTTTTCTATCCTTTTGCATTTCATTTGAATCTAAGGAAATGAGTATGTTCTGTCTTGTTTTGTTCTAGTTTCGGGTTCCTGAACTAGGGAGATTTATTTATGTCCGTATTTATGAATTTATCCATGACAACTATATGAGTTTATTTTTTTCACCTCCCCACCTTGTACGACCGACAAGGCCATATAATTTATAAGAAGGATCGGGGATTGGTATCTAATGGAACATGGTACGTATATAAGGATAGGTGATGTAATGGAACCACCTCATCTACTTACTAGGTTCATCCCCGACAAGCTTGTGCTCCAGGAAGTAGCATATCAAACCATCATACATGGGGTCGGAGGAATGCTATATAGATCAAAGAAATCCATTTGGCCTCCATTGCCTTTTTACATTGGGAACTACTTCTTTGAAAACACAAAACAAGCCCAGACAGAAGTAGACATCTTTCTCTCCTACCATTTTCGAGATGAAAGGTTCAGGAGACATGACCCCAAGAACATAGTCAAAGAGCATCTTCATAGCATGAGACTCCCTCACGAATACACCACTGAGTTTTGGGAAGAGGAAGGAGTACATAAAAATGCCATAACTTATGATGAGGTTATTTTCAATAGGCGGGGTCAACCAAGAGGTAGGATCACGGTAGAAGAAATTGCAAGAGAGGTGGCCATAAACGATGCAGAGAGATATGAAGCTAAGAGAACTTCCCCCATCTCCCTCTTGACTCATTCAGGTTCCACATAAGGAGATGAAGAAGCACCAACTGATAAAAAGAGGAGGGACAAAGAGAAAGTGTTGAAGAAGAGAAATGATGCTAAAAAGAAACAAAAGTTAGAAGCTGTCAAAGTAAAGGCTAGGACAAAAAATTAAGCAAGAGAAAAAGTGGAGGCTGAAGCAAAAGCCGATGCCGAAAAAAAAAAAGAGTTAGCTGAAGCAACAAGAGTAGCAACGGAATTAACAAAAAAGGAAATAGTAGATAAAGCTGTTGAAGAAGAAAGGCAGAATAAGGATGTAGATGATAGAGAGGGTGACACACACCTGATGGACTTAGATGTACCTGGAACATCCATTGCAGGTGCAGGAACAAAAACAACAAGTAGTGATTTAGGTCTTGGGCCTTGGGAACCTTTTCAGTCAATTGAAATATTGGACCTCCGCAGTTTCACGTACGATAGAAAAACTGGTCGGATTGTACAAGAAAGGGTTAAAAAAGTTACAACAATAGAAGGAGCTCCTTTATTAGAAGTAACCCGGGTTCCTATCACAGGAGATGTCAGGGAAGACCTTGTGGAAACAACTAGGGTAGGATGTGCATTCATGGATGCAAATGTGGATAATATACAAAGGTTGTGCCAATAGAACGAGGAAAAGGAAATGAGGATCAACGAGTTAGAAGAAAGACTCCAACAAGTTAAGATAGATGAAATAAGTCTTCTCAATTTTAAAGACAACGCGAAAAAAGTGAGAAATGAGCTGGAAGGTGCCATCGTTGATATGTATGCCAACCTGCTTCTCTTCCAAAAAGTGGCTGCAACATTTATTGAACAAAAAGACTGGATACAAATGCAAATGTCGCAATACAAAACTATCCGGGAAGGTATAACAGACATTGATACTTGGATAGCAGAAAATCCTGATGCGCCTCTAAAGTTGTATAGACCCTCAAAATCAGCGAGGAAGATATATTTGTATGCACTATACCATTGCCAATAGGTAGGGCAACGAAAGAAACAAATAAGTAACCAGAGAAATGGGGATCTGTTCAAGAACTCACAAATTTCCTCAATAGTTGATAAGGCATGGTCAAATCCAAAGGTTAGATGAACTTGGAAATAATTTGGTCATGGAAGAATTAGTGAATGCAGTTTAGGAAAGTACAAGTAGAAGGAGACAAATATTTGAAACATTGACTATCATCTCAAAAGATCTTATTGATCAACATTTACTACAACAAAATAAGCTCCATACTATGATACATACTTACATGACAAGATCAAATAAAGATATGAGTGCCTTGGATGATAACATTTCCATGATCGAAGCAATGTTGTAGTAACTATCTTACATAAGGACTGAGTCACTGTATAACCAGTTGGAAGTCTGAACGACTTATCTCCGGAGCAAAAGTTCATAGGAAAAGGAAAAACCATTGTTTTTCCTTTCATCTTTTCCTAATTTCCTTAAGTTTCGTCCTTTTTTTCCCACTTGTCATGAGAGAATGGAATGTGAACAATTTTGTAACTGACTCTTCAAGAAGAAGGCCAAAAGACAAATAGGAGTTACTATTCTTTGTATAAAATAGACTAGAGACTCTCTTAGGAATTTTTTTTGGCTTTTAAAGCATTTTATAGACCCAAGAACTATTTCAAGAACTTATACAACATTAATAAATATTGAGAAGCCCTCAGGGCCAACATGTTATAGAAGGAATTCTATGTAGAAACTGATCGAAGTTTTGAACTACTTCATGTGAATATGTTTGTTGTCTTTACATAGATTACTAATAGCATAGATTAGTGATAGATTAGTTGTCTTTACATACATGGCCTTCATCTACATCTCTGCACTTCACCCATCCACCTCATCAATACACTGGACCTTAACCGGTAATAAAATCAAGAGTTAGCAATAAATGAAAGTCGTGCTAAATTTTGGATGGGAATCCTAATCCAAACAGTGTGTAGTCTAATTGGGACTGTATACCAGGGAGTACCCTTTGTTGTTGTCGAGAGAATTCAGATCCCTCAATAGAATTGGTGCTATAAGGAGGGCCATCTTTTATGGCTTATATACATGAACTAAAAAACAACTGAAATTAGTCTTCAACGAGTAATCCCAATTCACAACCCACTTCGTTTCCCCGAATCAAGTATGAACAAGAAATTATTTATGAAGACTTAAAAGCTAATTTTGGAAGTGCTTATGGGAGTCTTGTAATACATTTTGAAACCTAGTTTCACATACCTCAAGAAGAACTTCACGAAACTCATAGAATCACTCGTGCTTATGCAATATTACTTGGAAAATTACTTACAAATTCTGAACTCCCTAGGAGAAAAGAAACCGATGTAGAATGTCCTAACACAGATCCTGATTTTTACGTTGACTCTGTAGATGACCTTATCGAAACTCCTTTACAAGAGATCCTAGTACTCTTAAGCAGAGATTCACGTTTCTTCATCGAACATGAAGAAGACGAATTTGAAGGTGAACAACCAGAAATCACCATAGAACAAATAATGGGAGAAAACAAGATCCATAGAGAGGTCATAACATGATGGAGAGCCCAAGGAGCTCTAAATATGGTTAGAGAAGTTCATGAAATGCCAAAGAAATTTGATATACTATTACTGAAATTTGACCAAGACAAACCTGGGTCCCCAGAAGACCATATCAATAATTTATTTTTGTCTATACATCTTCTAAGGGTTCAACATAACGATGTAGTATGTAGGTTATTTACTTATAATTTTTCTAGGAAATCCTTGACTTGGTATTTCAACCTACCCACTAGATCTATTACATACTTCGATAGTTTCAAAAGGCTTTTTATGAGGAAGTTTTGAGAAAGGAAAACTATTGCATCTCTACATAATGAATTAGGAGCCATCATAATGGAAAAAAGGGAAAAAGTAAAAGATTTAACCAAAGATTTATAAATGTCTTGATTATGTTTCCCCACAAGGTAGCTCCTGGTCAATCATTAGCTATTGAATATTATACAACTG
>JZKD02S1718680.1:386271-399808 GCA_000966675.3 Picea glauca
AATTATCAACATATGACCAACATCCACGTTATGAGGAAACTAAGTCATCTGGGAAGAAGCCATTGTTATTAACTAAGCCACCCGACAAAGAATCCAAGGATATTGATAATGTGGTTAAAATGATTAAGAAATTATCGAATGAAGTGGTGGACCTCAAGAATAATGTTGGTGAAGGATCATCCAAGCCAAGAACTTTCCGCCCATTTTTTAAGAAGCCAAACAACCCACCAAAACCACCAAAACGAACACACATGGCTTTCAATCTAGATAGTTTCAATAACAATAGTTTTTTCTCTTATCATCAACAAAATCATCCCGAATGAACTTGTCCTCAGTGGGTCAACTCTATGACCCTAGTAATAAATTAGTTGTGAGATCAACAAAGTTTAGATGATGAAAGTCATGCGCAATATCCTTTTGATACTACTAATGAAGCACCCCCAGAATCAACTATGCCCTTTTTGGACTGGTGTGTAGAATCCGATGATGAAAAAATTAAAGAAATTCTTACGAGAGATACACAAGTTGTAAAAGTTTCTGCCCCGAAAGGATATAACTTGCAAAGCAAAGGACCGCCATATGACACCATGTCCTCCAAAGAAAAAAAACATTCCCCTTAGAAAAATAAAACCTCCCCCTATTCTCGCAAAACAAAACAACACAGTTCTAGAAAAAACTAACAATAAGACTGGAAAAACTACTGTATCAAATAAAGATAAACCAAGCACGTCTAAAACTATTGAAAATAATGAAAAGGTGATTCAAGGAAAATCTTGGCAAGCTAAGAATGATTTGAATTCACATGCCCTAGACTATAATGTAATCGAAGAAATGAAGAAAATTAAAGCCAATATTTCGATGTTTGATATTTTCTCTCTCCCACAACAACATGAACTTCTACACGATGCTTTCAAACCCCATGAAAATCAAACATAAACTATCGCCGTTGCGGAAGGTTTAACCTATGGAAATGATACACCCAAAATCCACAAGGTAGAGATAGAATCAACGATAAACGTTACAAGCATAAGAGCTTTTTCAAAATATCAGGTACCACCTTTTCTGCTTATGAAATTTTTAATTTCAATGTACATAACTGTTTGGCAGATTCTGGTGCCTCTTCCAACACCATGCATTTTTCTATATGCTAAAAAATAAACGTTGTCCCACAAATAAAAAAAAACAAGAATTATCTAGTTATATGGAACATATGTTAAAGTGAAAGGGGAACTCAGGGATGTGTTAATCAAACAGTCATCCGATCCAAGGGTTCATCAGACTATAGACATAGTTGTAGTAGATATTCCAGAAAGTTATGGTTTAGTCTTAAGTAGAGATTGGTCATCCAAACTTCAAGGTTATTTCGCTACTGATTGGTCTCATTCATGGATGCTCTATAAGGGAAAAGCAAATCAAATCTGGGTTAACAACGAAGCACACATGAAGCACATAGTGACATAATTGGGAGGTAAAAACGAACCCATTATCTTTGCTCATTCCATCCTAGGAAATTAATTTTTCGAGACTGATTATGGTTGTTACGAAGCTCAAACTTCTTAAATACCATTTGAACTACAATCAGGCCTCCGCCCACGAATACATAATGGCACCTGTCCCATACTTACTAAGTTAGGATTTAGTTCGACTAACAAAACTAACATCCCTGATATGTGGACCATGTTCTTTGATGGTTCTAAAACATAGGCTGGAGCTGACATAGGATGTGTACTGATCGACTCCAGCCAAGGAAAAAAACTCATATCATGTTGTTTAAATTTTGAATGCACCAACAACACTGCTGAATATGAAGCCTTACTGCAAGGCCTAAAAAAGGCCATTCACCTCAAGGTAAAACATATAAAAGTGTTTGGTGACTCTGAGATCATTGTTCGACATGTAATAAATATTATTCATTGCCCATCTCTACATCTGAAATCCTATCAACAAGATGTTCAGATTCTTCTTTATTCATTTGATGGATTTAATATTAATTCTACACCCCATGATAAAAATGTAGATGCTGATATTTTGGCCAATGCAACATCTAGGTTTATCCCTCTTGACGATGGTTTTTCAGTTGAACTGATGTTTAGGCCATCCATACTTGACAATGTCACGAGTTGGAGAGTATTCAACTATGATTCTCAAATCGTTAACTTCCTTACTACTTTAGACACATTTCAAGACTTAGTGATAGATGATGAGATACATCAATAAGAGTTGCAAGCTTATCGAGAAGAAACTAATAAGGTCAAAGAAAATTGTGTTCCAAAGAATGGTTTGAATCTTGAAAAGTTATTTGATTTACAGTCCAAGTTCAGGAGGCCAACTAATATGAAGACCAACTAATCCGAAGACCAACACCTCCACGATGATGCATTTCTTGGTCAATATGGGAACATATAAATAACTTAAGTATATTAACCTGGGAAGCTGCTTTTCAGATTCAGAAAAGCACACATTCACAAAATTATTCAAGAAGTTTAGAGATGTTTTTTCCTAGACATATGATGACTTGAAGACTTATGACACACAAATTATACAACATGTAATTCCCATCAAAGAAGGGATCAAGCTGTTTCAGTAGAAGCTCGGAAAGATACATCCTACTCATTAACCTTTGATAGAAAATGAACTCAAGAAGCTGTTAGCCGTTCAAATAAATTTTAAAGTAAGACATTCAATTGGGTATCTAATATGGTGGCCGTAAGGAAAAAGTAGAGGGAAATAAGAACCTGTATAGATTTCATAAATCTAAATTGCACTCCCAACAAAGATAACTATCCAGTTCCCCCAATGGAACAAATCTTGCAACTTGTCTCTGGATCTCAACTATTCTCTCTACAAGACAGATTTTTGGGATACAATCAAGTTCTCTTGGCAGAACCAGACTAATTAAAAACCATTTTTCAGACTAAATGGGGAACTTATGCTTATAAAAGAATTCCTTTTGGTATTATGAATGCAACAACTAGCTTTCAAAGGGAAATGGAAATTGCTTTCAAAGGATTAATTGGTCAAAGCATGGTGGTTTACCTTGATGATGTTACCATTTATTCTAAAAAAAGAGAATACCACCCAAAACATTTGAAGCAAATTTTTGAACGTTGTAGAAAATATGGAATTTTGCTTAATCCCAAGAAAGTTGTATTCACTGTTTCAAAAGGAATTTTATTCGGACATGTTTTTTCTAAAGAAGAGATTTCGGTGGATTCAGAGAGAACCAAATCCATTTTAGAAATTGCTCCACCGCACACCGAGAGGTCTATGGAATCTTTTTTCGGTAGAATCAATTTCGTTAGACGATTCGTTCCAAATTTTGTTGAAATTATAAAACCTTTACAAAGGATGTGCAGTTCAAATGGACACCATTGGAGAAGGAAGCACTTGAAAATGATAAAACCTTTACAAAGGATGTGCAGTTCAAATGGACACCGTTGGAGAAGGAAGCACTTGAAAATGATAAAACCTCAATATCCAATGCACCATCTCTTCCGAGTCCTGATTTTTCAAAATATTTCTTGCTATATACATTTTCATCTGAGAATTCGCTAGCAATGGTACTCACACAAAAGGATGAAGAAAGAGATGAATACCCTATTTCTTTTATGAGCACTCGGTTACAAGGTGCAGAACTAAATTATCCTCCTGTGGACAAGAAAGAATTTTCCGTCCATAAAACAATCAAGCAGTTCAGACTGTATATCCTAAAAAATCACATCAAATTCATTGTCCGACACCCATAAGTGAGATCCTTGTTCGTTCAAAAGGAATTGGGTGAAAGACGAGGAAATTGGATGATAGCTCTGGAAGAGTACAACCTCGAATTTAAACTAGCCAATATCATGAAAGGTCAAGGATTGTGTAAATTAGTGACACAAGGAGTTAATGTTGAAGAATAAGAGGAGGATGGTTGGAAATATGAACCAGTAGATTCCATATGTTCCATCCATTGAGGGATCATGTTACAATGATCTTCAATATTATCTACAACATGACACCACTCCATACCATCTCAATGCTAAGAAAAAAACAACGTTTCGACTGAAATCTTTGCAGTACCAATTATTACATGGCATCTTGTTCAGAAAGAATTATGACAGAGTGTTACTCAGATGCCTTGAAAGACAAGACCCTAATAAGGTCCTAAAAGATATGCATGATGGACCAACTGGTGGCCATTTCTCAGGAGACACAACAACTCACAAGGTGCTAAGAGCGGGATACTACTGGCCCACCCTCTTCAAGGATGTTCGCGCGTACTCAAGAATCTATGAAGCATGTAAAAAATCCGCAGGGAGGGAATGTAAAGCCACTTTTCCTCTCCAACCTATAGAAATGGAGGAACCCTTTGAGCAGTGGGGCCTATATATAATTTGTGAAATAAATCCTCATTCATCCAAACAACAGAGGTATATTCTGACTGCAATTGATTATTTCACATGTTGGATTGAAGCAATCCCTTTAGTCAAAGTGAATGAGGAAGTAATGATGAATTTTCTTGAGCAACACATTATCATGAGGTTTGGTATTCCTAACTCTTTAGTATTTGATAATGCTACTTATTTTTCGTCTTTAAAATTATCTCAGAATGCAATGGAAAGGGGATTATTTTAAAGTATTCGACCAACTACTACCCCCAAGGAAATGGCCCAGCATAATCCACAAACAAAAACATCATCCATATCCTAAAGAGAACTGTGGATGATTACTAGAGAAATCATCACAATGCATTACAAAATGATCTATGGGTGGATCGTGTAACCCCAAAATCTTCCATCAGAACCTCACCTTATTTTCTTGTGTATGGAAAAGAAGTTATGTTACCCTCGAACATTTGCCTACCTTCTCTCCAACTTACACAACAGTCCTGAGGCAGAGAATGCCTGGTCATCCAAAGTTGTATAAATACCTTGTTGCACCTTAAAGAAATATGTGTCAAGACCAAAACAAAGTTTTAAGCTCACCAACAAACAATAAAATCCAACAAACAATAAAATGTTGGTTTGATAAGAAATCTGTGGGTGAGAAAGAATTCCAAGTTGGGGACCTAGTCATGAAATGGGACAAGCCACATGAAGATAAAGGGAAACATTTGAAATTTCAAAAACTTTGGCTTGGCCCTTATCTTATCAAAGAAAATATTGGACAAGGCACTTTTTGATTACAAAACCTTCAGGGAGAAATCAACTCTCTCCCTATAAATGGCCAAGTCCTAAAGCATTATATCAGTTATCCATTGAGGCCACTGATCACTTGTACATAAATAAAACCCGTTTCTAGTTTTTTCTTTTGCTTTTGTTTCTTTAGTTAGTTTGAGTTTTCTTGATCTGTTTGATTACTAGTTTTACCTTGTCCTTCTTGTTGGATTCCCTTGTGATTTTGGAGTTTTAACAACTTGAAGCAAGTCGCATGCTTAAACGTAGCACATCCGGTGCAAAGGGCCTAAACATCTATGTAATATGATGTCAATTCTACTTTTCTCCCTAGACATGCAAACCCTTTGTGCACTATCACAAGTTAATATCTGGTGGAGAAACATAGCTTGTCAATACAAAGAGACACTGGGAAAACAAAGATCCAAGAGACTACATTAAAAAATAGATTGCTATGTTACAAGAGCTAAACGAAATGGTCTGGATGAAATGTTTGTAGTAGGTTAGGAATCACAACTCATGAAATTTTCTCATCAATAATCAAGTTAGCAGATCTCACCGTCCCAGGTGTCATCCCTAGTGCCTTTAAAGGTTAATCGGAATCCCCCCATCCACCTGTATCTCTAAATAAAAGAGAATCAAACATTATAAAATGTGAAGGCTTGGGGAAAGGATTTCCAGGTCACATGGGACATGAAAGTATCTCCGCCAGGGCTATAGACACTCACTGGCAGTGGAGCAAGGCTTGTGACACTTGGGTGACTCTGTCAAGGCTACGGACACTTGCTGGTAGCGGAGAAACACCAGAGAAATGCATTATAACTTGTATTCTCAACATTATTGATGTTTTGTTTCTACTTTATTGTCTACATCTTCTTTTCTGCCATTTATCATAAAGTTTGATATAAGTTTGAAAGCGATATGTTAAATTGGAATAGTTCTCACCCCTCTTTGAATCTCCTCGGTGTTTTCAATATGCAAGTCACATGACCTATCTTTTATCCCTTATGATTGGTGTGATGGGGTGCCCTTCCTAATAAAAGTATGTATGGATGTCATTTTGCAAAATCCAAGGCTTCACCCAGTGTGTCGCCATTGTTGTGATTGACACTACAACCCCTCCATTTTACCTTCTATTTTTATACTTCCTTAAAAATGGAGCCTGCTTATTTTGAACCCAAGAGAAAATATCATAATCCCCTTAGTCATTCAAATCTTCTCCTGGTAACTCATGATTCACTTGAGAAAATGAGAAAACATTCAAAGTTGAAGTTTTAAAAAATTGATCAGAAAAGTTACTTTGAACTCCTTTGAGCTGCTCAGAGGAGTTACTTCAAACTCCTCCGAATAGATCAGAGGAGTTACTTTCAACTCTTCTGAGCATGTTGGAGGAGTTACTTTCAACTCTTTCGAGCAGCTCGAAGGAGTTACTTTCAACTCTTCCAAGCAACTCATAGGAGTTCTTTCTAATCGTTCTGATAAAGAAAAGGCTATCGAAATAGTTAAGAAGAACTTTTCTGATATGCTCCGAGGAGTTAGTCTTATCTCCTTCGAACAAATTCAACAAAGTTGTTTTAAAAAATTCCGACCTAACCTATCGCATTAAATGGTATTAATTAACCCGAGGCTATATAAATTTAAACAGGGTTAAGACTATTATAACTAGACATCAGAGAGCAAGAGAGCTAGGCTAAAACACTGTTCGAGAAAAACCCCATTCCTTTCCCTGACATGGCAATGATTAACTGAGTAAGTCTGTCCTCCCTCTCTCCTTTTCTTAAGATAGGGTTAAGTTTTTTCCTTTTATTTTCTTGTGCGCCCTTATCCCTAGACCATTTCGATTTCCTTACCGAACATTCTTCACTTCACCGCTTCACCAACACCAGGCCCTATGCATTTGTCACTGACCCTCAACCCATTCATGGCTACGGATTGGGAAAATGACCGAACCTTTTCCCCCTTTTGAAGTAAACTGCAATTGATATTTTCCTAGACCCTTTTCTTGTTTTTTAAACTATTGAAAACCCCCCTCCAAATTCCTCAAGGGTGAAGAGTCTAGACCTATGCAAACCCTAAACATCCCTCCCGTTCGTCTAGGATGGCCGAATTTTTTTCCTCACCATTCTTTGTGTTCACAAAAAACTAAGTCCGGAAACTTGTTTAGTAACTCTTCGAGCATATCAGAGAAGTTACTACTAACTTCTCTGATATGCTTGGGAGAGTTAAACTCAACTCCTCTGAGAACCTTCGGAGCAATTAGAAGCAACTTCTCCGATCGTATCAAAGGAGTTAATATTAACTCCTCTGATATGCTCAGAGGAGTTCTTTGTAAGACATCCGAACACCCCAAGGCTAGTTGAAACTCTTTCAAATGCTACTCAAAGGAGTTACTATTAACTCCAATCTTCTCAGAGGAGTTATTATTAACTCCTCCAATAAGCTCATAGGGGCTTCTCTTTTTTCCTCCGATTTGAATTTAAAGAGTTTTTCTGTTTTGCTCCAATTTCACTTTTTCAGGTTAACGCCCAAGTTTTTTCACCCTAAAAATTTCAATATGCATTGACTGCCATTTGACATTTACGAGGAACAATAGGTCATGACTGGTTTCATTAATTCTTATGATTGATTTAATCATTTAAACTATTTTTTAAATAACATGCTCCAATTGTTTCTTGTCTGTAGATTCATACATGTCACCAGGAAAGAAAATAGCACTGAAGCCAGTAGGGGATGAACCATCTCGTAGCTCACAACAAACAATGGATACATAAAGTGTTAGGATTGTATACAACGATACATCATGACTTCTGGACAAAGAAGGAGAGACTTTGAAATGGGGGAAAGTCTATTACATTTTAAAGAAATCAAATTTCTCTATAGAAACAGAGGACCCGGGTGAACTCCGAGCATTTAAGAACATCAGAAAATCAAGAATTTTTAGGGTGGTGGCACATCCAAATTTTTTCCCTTGTGTAGACACCATCTCTTGGATTTTGAAGAATGCAAACGTAGATAGTAGGCATATCTGTAATGTAAGAAAAGAGACAATAGCTTCATTGAGGCCTGCTGATTTAGAGTAGTGTTATCATCTTGAGGCACGAAACAAAAAGTTAAATGGTCATCTCTTTAGCGATTTGGAGCTCACACCGAAGTATTTTTTCCCCACTTGGTATAAAGCAGACAAGTAGTTCATATATCGACCCAAGAGTCGATATCTCACAACCAATCTAAGAAGACCCTACCAGTATATGGTATCCATGCAGTGGAGGTTGTAAGGGTAACCAGATGAAACACACTTTCCTTTGTCCTTTATGCCATTAATTTATTTATGTGAAGACGTAGTGGCCTCATTCAACTGAGCAGACGTATCGTATGAGAATCTTAAAGATATGATTTCAGTTGTCACACAAGCACAACCAGGTAGCTTCCCCAGCTTCCATATGTCTTCATACCTTTTAGACATAATGTACATCGCTCACAAATACCCAAACATTTGATGGAGTTTGTTACCTGCTTATGCCTCTATCCATATTTACTGCAAGGTGCTTTAGGAGCACAAATATGGAATAGATTTTCAAAGGATCCGTGAACACTTCCTTTCTACACTGTTGTTACACATGATTTTTCATCACGTCGATGACATTGATGATGTGTGCCTATATATTTTCATTTGATGGATTATTGTCACAATCCCTAAATAAGTTTGAAGAACCTTTCTTGGGAAGATGTAGAACTTGAGGAAATCCTTCAAAAACTATGTTTTTCAAGATTGTCACTTGTTTCTTTCTAGCAAGGCGCGACAACTTAATGTTGGAATTACTAAGTCAACTGAGAGGGGGGGGGGGGGTGAATCAGTTGTTACTGTGCTTAAATTTTTTTATGCCTATTAAGATATTATTAACCTTCTCCAAGTGATCATCAAGATTATGCAAGACATGAGCAACATAAATAACAAACATCAATCACACATATGATATACACAGAGACAAATAATCACAAGGAAACCCATAAAGGGAGAAAACCTCTTCTTCTTCAAATGATAGGCAGTATTTTAAGTTCTATACATCATATTTCTTTGAGCACCAACTCAAAATGAGGCTACAACCTCTTCTTTAACAAGCTGCAACTTGTTGGGAGCACCAACTCTCTAGTTTCTCTAGCACCTACTAGAAGGAATCACCAACTCCCTGAGTGTTCCAACACCAACTGGATGGAAGCACCAACTTCCAGTCACATAGGCACCAACCTGTATAACAGAGAACAATGGTTCTCCCTTACACCACCCTACCACCCTCATTTTTCTGGCTGCAACCAGATGGAAGCTACAACTCCCTGTGTTCAAGCACCCACTTGAAACTCTGAGGACAAAAGTCCTCCCTAGCACCACCCTACCACCATGAGATATAAATATTTTCTTTCTAAAGTGATACAAAATTTATCAATGGCTTACCAGTCTCATCACTGTTCTTCTACATTGCTCTGCTCTACCTACATCAGTGTGTTCCTGATCGCATCTTCTTGTGCTTAAGTTCTCATACAGTCTACTCTTTTCACCATTTCTGCTCTATCCATCTTATGTTCTCCATCTCTGCATATATTCGGCTCTGTTTCTGCTATCTTCTTGATCACATATAGTTCAACTTAATTTACCGAGAAACAACAACCTCTCTCTGTCATGAAAATTTTCTTTTATTCCTGCTCTCATTGTTCGTTACACTCTCCATCTCCAACGCTCAAGTCAGGAATGTCAAAAACGCTCAGGCATCATGATTCCAACACTCAGGAACAATGATTCAGCCACTCAGGAACAATGATTCAGTTAGTGTAACTGAATTGTAACTGATCAAGAAATCATGAAGTGAAACAACAACCCTTCGATCAGATTCTCTTTGATCAACGTAGTTGGATTATACACACAGAGGCCCTTATGATTTTTTCAATGCGTAACCTCTGATGTGGAGCCTAGTAGCGCTAGCTCCTTCCCCTATATTCCATTTATGTGACCTTGGGTGATGATATCATGTGACCATGCGAATGCAGGAATGACCAAAGGTGGTTTGAGATCAAACTTCATTTCGCCTCGCAATTTACCTCTAGCCTCCACGTGTCCTTTCTCCAAAACCGTTGTCTCAATTGCAGCCTGCCCTTAACTTTTTAAAGTCTGCGCACCTTCAATCCCCATAATGCGATGGGACCATCGATCTCATGATCTTGACGGTGCTCTTGAACAGACGGTTCAGATATATCCTCTCAAGTCTGCGGATCAGATCTAGCCTTCCTAAATCAACGACTTTGATTTACTTCGTGATCCAGGCTCTGGAAGTTTCAAATCTCAAACCCTTCTTTTCTTTGTACACCAATCTTCCGAAGTCGATGATATGCGAACACCTGTCCTTCTCAATCGATGACTCTTCTCTACTTTGGGTATTTGACCTTTCAACCTGATCAATGATTCTACGACCCCTTTCTCGATTAACGTTCGATATCTCCTTCGGGTCTCCGGACTTCTGAAATCTCAAGTCTCAAATTTTACTTCCCCTCGAAGTATGTAGATTACTGCCATGTGTCCTCTTGGATCAGACGGTTGAGGCTTACTTTGGGTCTTTACCCAAAGTCCACAGGATTATGCCATGTCTCTTTTGGATCAAATGACCCAGATTTACTTCGGATGATCTGACACTTGAGATATTCTTCGGATGATCTGACGACTGAGATCTACTTCAGATGATCTGATGGTCGAGAATTTATTTTGGATTTCCTGGTCTCTGGGCTTCGGGAATTTCAAAACTCAAACTGACACTCTGGATCAGATGACCCATATTTACTTTAGATGATATGAAACTTGAGATCTTCTTCGGATGATCTGATGATTGAGATCTACTTCGGATGATCCAATGATCGAGAATGTATTTCGGCTCTCTGGGTCTCTGGGTTTCGGGAATTTCAAAAATCAAACTAACACTCTGGATCAGACAACCCAGATTCAATTCGGATGATCTGACGCTTGAGATATTCTTCGGATGACTTGACGACTGAGATCTACTTCGAATGATCCGGTGGTCGAGAATGTACTTCGACTCTCCGACTCTCCAGGCTTCGGGTATTTCAAATCTCAACTGGAAATTCTTGAAGTGATTTCTACAGAGCGTAACCTCCTCATAACTTTAGACCCGAAACAAATGATGTTCATTTGATCAAGATCTTAGATCAACAACTCAATCTGTCAGTGATGCAACTTTGCCTTAGATTAAATCCAAGGGATATCCATCTTTTCTTATCCTATCCTTCCACTTAATTTGATTTGACGGATGATGGAGATTTGGATAATCGAATTCTCAAACCTTGTGCCCTATTTATCCTATCCTTCACTTAACTTAATCCGACAACTGATGGATATTTGTGTGATCGAATTCTTAATTGTTATGGTTTTTCCTGTGGAGATGTTGATCCTGACCACGTTTATGTACTGCACTTTTCCTTCTGAGCTTTGATCTCTGCATACTGTTCACTTCTCCTTCTGAGCTTATGCTTTTCCTGTTTTCCATCGTCGCTGCTATTATTTCCATCAATGACAAGCACACTCTTCCTGTAAAACATGCCAAAAATCCCCCCCCCTTTGGCATTGATGGAAACCATGAAAGGATACACTATTCAGCTTATACCTCCAACTGTAGCATCCAGACCACACCTTTTCTTCCCCTTTGACATCAATGTCAAAGAAAAATGAGAGTGATTGTGTTCCCCCCTAAATAGAGATACAGTGAGCACTCTCCCCCTGATCAGATAGACTATTTTAACTCGATAACAGGGTCATGCCCAAATTCTGATGCAGATACTCAAACTGATCTTTTGCATGTGATTTAGTGAAGATATCAACTATCTGTTCTGTGGAAGGAATATAATTCAGCTGAACAAATCTTTTTGTAACTTGGTCTTTGAGAAAATGATACCTTATTGGCATATTCTTAGTCTTTGAATGGAGAACAAGACTCTTCAAGACACTAATGGAATGGGATCAGTATAAGTTACCTTCAAATCTACAAGAGTTTGTATCATCCATAAGATCTGAGTGCAACAAGTAGCAACAACAATGTACTATGCCTATGTAGTTGATAATGAAATAGATCCCCTCTTTTTACTAAGCCATGCTACTAATGAATCACCTAATAAGAATGCACCTCCACTGGTGCTCTTTCTCTCATCCAAACAATTTTCCCAATCAACATCTGAATATGCAGTTAATTGAAAATTATGATTTCTAGGATACCAGAGACCATAAGTCATTGTACCCTTCAAATATTTGAATATCCTTTTGACAGGTGCTAAATGACTTTGTTTAGGAGTAGACTAATAAAGCCAACAACTTTCATTATATCAGGACAGGATGTTGTGATGTACAAAAGACTGCCTATCATTGATCGATATGTTCTTTGATCAACATCAGGTGAAATATCATCTTTACTAATCTTGCAACCAACCACCATAGGTGTACTAATAGGAGAGGAATATTCCATCTAAAACTTCTTCAACATCTCTTTCAAATACTTTTCTTGAGAGATAGATATCCCTATAGAACTCTGATTGATTTGTAAACCAAGAAAATATGACAGTTCTCCTATTAGGGACATCTCAAACTCAGTTTGCATAAAATTAGCAAACCACTAAACTGAAGGGTCATTTGTACATCCAAAAATAATGTCATCTACATAAACCAAAACAACCAATAAATCATCAACTTCAGACTTAATGTATAGATTACTATCAATAATACCTTTCTTGAACCCTTTGTCATGTAGAAATTTATCGAGTCTATAATACTAGGCTCGTGGTGCCTGTTTCAGTCCATATAATGCCTTTTTCAAATTACAGACATAGTTAGGATTATCTGTTAGTGAAAATCCTTCAGGTTTATCCACATATACATCTTCTTCTAGATCTCCATTAAGAAATGTTGACTTAACATCCATCTGATATACTTTAAAGTTCCTATGACATGCATAGGAAAGAAATATTCTGATGGCTTCCAATCTTGCCACTGGTGCAAAGGTTTCATCAAAATCATGTCCTTCAACTTGTGCATACCCCTTACAGACCAATATGGATTTATTCCTAACAATTTGTCCTTGTTCATTCATTTTATTCTTAAACACCCATTTGGTGCCAATTACATTCTTATCTGCGGGTCTAGGAACAAGCTCCCAAGTATTGTTCTTCTCAATTTGATCCAGTTCCTCATTCATTGATTTTAACCAATTTAAATCTTTAATGGCTTCATTAAAGTTCTTGGGTTCCACCATGGATATGAAGGCTATATGTGATTGCTCAATGTCTTTGATTATCCTTCTCCTAGTTTGTACACCTTTGTCTTTCTCACCAATTAT
>JZKD02S1718680.1:408728-427362 GCA_000966675.3 Picea glauca
GAGGAGATTCATTTTGGGGGCTCAATCATGCCTTCATATATCATTGAGAACCTATATCTTGAAAAACCTTCATTTAGGCCCTCAAAATGGCCCCGGAAGTTAAAACCTACTAAAAATAGTAAATTGCCAAAATTGCCATAAAGCTGTTTTGAGCCAGTTGGAAAGGGTGGGTGGCCACCAATATCCACCTAGATCATTATGATGATGTTATTTTCAATATTTTGGGTCAATCAAGAGGTAAGATCACAAACGAAGAAGTTGCAAGAAAGGCGGCCATAAAAGATGCAGAGAGAGATGAAGCTGAGAGATCTTCCCCCATCTAACTCTCAACTCATTCAGGTTCCATAGAAGGAGATGGATAATTACCAATTGATAAAAAGAGGAGGCACAAAGAGAAAGTGTTGAAGAAGAGAAATGATTCAAAAAATAAACATAAGCTAGAAGTTGACAAAGCAAAGGCCAGGGAAAAAAATTAAGCAAGAGAAAAAGCGGAGGCCGAAGTGAAAGCCACTGCTGAAAAAGAAAAAGAGTTAGCTAAAGCAGCAAGAGTAGCGAAAAAATTAGCAGAAAAGGAAGCAACAGATAAAGTTGTTGAAGAAGAAATGCAGAAGAAGGATGCATATGATAGAGAGGGTGACACGCACCCGATGGAATTGGTTGTCCCTGGAACATACACCACAGGCATAAGAACAAAAAAACAAGTAGTGGTTTGGGTCTCGAGCAATGGGAACCTTTTCAGTCAACTGAAATATTGGACCTCCGCAGTTTCACGTACAATGGAAAAACTGGTCGGATCATACAAGAAGGGGTTAAAAAATTTCTAGTAACAGAAGAAACTCCTTCATCAGTAGTAACCTAGGCTTCCATTACAAGAGATGTCAAGGAAGACCCTGTGGAAACATCTAGGGCATGATTTGCATTCATGGATGCAACCGTGGATAATATACAAAGGATGTTCCGATAGAATGAGGAAAAGGAAATGAGGATCAAAGGGTTAGAAGAGAGACTCCAACAAGTTAAGATAGATGGAATAAGTCTTCTCAATTTTAAAGCCAACATGGAAAAAGTTAGAACTGAGATGGAAGGTTCCATCATCGATATCTATGCCAACCTGCATCTCTTCCAAAAAGTGGTTGCTACAATTATTGAACAAAATGACAAGATACAAATACAGCTGATGCAATACAACACTATTCAGGAAGGTATAGCAGACATTAATACTTGGATAACAGAAAATCCTGATGCGCCTCCGGAGTTGTATAGACCCTCGAAATCAACGAGGAAGAAAAATCTATATGCGCTAGACCATTGCCGACATGTATGGAAATGAAAGGAACAAAGAAGTAACCAAAGCAATGGGGATCTATTCAAGAACTCACAAAACTGCTCAATAGTTGATAAGATATGGTTGACTCCCAAGGTTATATGAACTTGGGAAGAATTTGGTCATGAAAGAATTAGTGAATGTAGTTTAGGAAAGTACAAGTAGAAGGAGGCAAATAGTTGAAACATCAACTATCGTCTCATGAAATATTCTTGATCAACATTTACTACAACCAACGAAGCTCCATACTGTGATACAAGCTTACATGACAATATTGGAGAAATATATGAGTGTCTTGGATGATAAAATTTCCATGATCGAAGCAATGCTGGAGTAACTATCTTACAGGAGGATCGAGTCACTGTATAACCAGTTGGAAGTCTGGACGGCTTATCTTTAGATCAAAAGTTCATAGGAAAAGGACAAACCATTGTTTTCCCTTTCATCTTTTACTAACTTCCTCAAGTTTCATCCTTTGTTTTCCTCTTGTCATGAGAGAAGGGAATGCAAACGATTTTGTAACTGACTCTTCAAGAATAAGGTGAAAAGACAAATAGGAGTTACTATTCTTTGTATAAAATATACTAGAGACTCTCTTAATCAGGAATTTTTTTTGGCTTTTCAAGCATTGTATAGACCCAAGAACTATTTCAAGAACTTATACAGTGTTAATAAATATTGAGAAGCCCTCAGGGCCAACATGTTATAGAAGGAATTCTGTGTAGAAACTTATCGAAGCTTTGAACTACTTCAAGTGAAGATGTTTGTTGTTTCTAAGGACTATAAGAATTCTTTGTTTGTTGTAGACTGATTCTTATGCAATCTTAATCACTTTGCAGTTATCGATATTTCTTTGAATATTTCCATGCCTTGAGCTTTGTGAGTTATTTCAGTATATGTTGTTGTAATCTAGACTAATATGATTATATACTTATATATGCTATTGCTTTCAATCTTTCTCTTTTTATACAACTCACTATATTGAAGTTGTTTTAAGTTTTGGTTGCATTATAACTCACCGGTTACGTTAGCTTTGCTCCTAGCTAGGATATCATATCATATATTAGTGATATATTAGTTGTCTTTACACACATGGATTTCATCTACATATCTTCATTGCACCCATCCACCTCATTGGTACACTGAACCTTAACCGGTAATAAAATCAAGAGTTAGCAATAAATGGCTGCTGAGCCAAATTTCACCCGAGACTCCTAATCCAAACAATGTGTAGTCTAATTGGGACTGTATACCGAGTAGTGCCCCTTGCTTTTGTCGGGAGAATTTTGACCCCTCAATAGAATTGGCACTATAATTAGGGCCATCTTTTATTACTTACATACATGAACTAAAGAATAACCGAAATCAATATTCAATGAGTAATCCCAATTCACAACCCACCTCATTTCCACGAATCAAGTCGGAACAAAAAGTTATTTACAAAGACTCGAAAGCTAATTTAGGAAGTTCTTTTGGGAGTCCTGAAATACATTTTGAAACGTGATTTCACATACCTCAAGAAGAACTTCACGAAACTCGTAGAATCACTTGTTCTTACGCAACATTGCTTGGAAAATTACCTACAGCTTATGCACTCCCTCGGAGAAAAGAAACCCGTGTGGAACATCCTAACACAGATCGTGATTTTTACGTTGAATCTGTAGATGACCTTATTAAAACTTCTTTACAAGACATCCTAGTACCCTTAAGCAAAGTTGCATGTTTCTTCATCGAACCTGGAGAAGAAGAATTTGAAGGCGAACAACCGAAAAATCACCATAGAACAAATAATGGGAGAAAATAGGATCCACAGAGAGGTCATGCCACGATTGAGATCCCAAGGAGCTCTAAATATGGCTGGAGAATTTCATGAAATTCCAAAGAAATTTTATAGACTATTACCAAAATTTGACCGAGACAAACCCGAGTCCTCATAAGACCATATCAATAATTTCTTTTTATCTGTACATCTTCTAGGGGTTCAACATAACAATGTAGTATGTAGGTTATTTCCTTATACTTTTTCTGGGAATGCCTCTACTTGGTATTTCATCCTACCCACTAGATCTATTATAGACTTCGATAGTTTCGAAAGGTTCTTTATGAGGAAGTTTGGAGAAGAGAAAACTACTACATCCCTACATAATGAATTAGGATCCATCAGAATGGAAAAAAGGGAAAGAGTGAAATATTTTAACCAAATATTTATAAATGTCTTGATTAAGTTTCCCCACGAGGTAGATCTTGTTCAATCACTAGCTATTGAATATTATACAGTTTCCTTAACCCCCTCCATTGGGATGTTTGTAAAACGATCTAACATAAACACATTGACATTAAAATTTGATGAAGCTGAAACTTTGGAACAAGAATTATCAGCATATGACCAACATCCATGTTATGAGGAAACTAATTCGACTGGGAAGACGCCACTATTATTAACTAAGCCACCTGACAAAGAATCCAAGGATATTGATAATGTGGTAAAAATTGTTAAGAAATTATCGAATGAAGTGGTGGATCTCAAGAAGAATGTTAGCGAAGGATCATCCAAGCGACCAAATTTCCACCCATTTTTTAAGAAACCAGACAACCCACCACAACTACCAGAACGACCACACATGGCTTTCAATCTATATAGTTTCAGTAATGATATTTTTTTCTCTTATCATCAACAAAATCATCCTGAATGAATGTGTCCTCAGTGGGTCAAATATATGACCCTGGTAATAAATTAGTTGCTAGATCAACAAAGTTTAGATGATGAAATCCATATACAATCTCCTTCTAATACTACTAACGAAGAACCCCCATAATCATCTATTCCCTTTTGGGACTGGTGTGTAGAATCCGATGATGAACAAATTAAATAAATCCTTACCGGAGATACAACAGTTATAAAAGTTGTTGCCCCGAAATGATATAACTTGTGCAACAAAGGAATACCATCTAACATCTAGTCCTCCAAAGTAGAAAACATTCCCCTTAGAAAAATAACACCTCCTCCTATTCTCCCAAAACAAAACAACACTGTTCTAGAAAAAACTAACAATAATACTGGCAAAACTACCGTATCAAATAAAGATAAACGAAGCTCGTTTAACACTGTTGAAAATAATGAAAAGGTGATTCAAGGGAAATATGGGCAAGATAAGAACGATTTGAATTCACATTCCCTGGACTATAATGTAATCGAAGACATGAAGAAAATTAAAGCCAATATTTCCATGTTTGATATTTTCTCTCTGCCACAACAACGTGAACTTCTACACGATGCTTTCAAACCCCATGAGACTCAAACATAAACTATCGTAGTTGATGAAAGTTTAACCTCTGGAAATGATACACTAGAAATCCACAAGGTAGAGATAACATGAGCTATAAATGCTGCAAGCATAAAAGTTTTTCAAAATCTCAGGTACCACATTTTCTGCTTACTTATGAATTTTTTAATTTCAATGTACATAACTGTTTGGCATTTTCTGGTGCCTCTTCTAACATCATGCCATTTTCTATTTGCCAAAAAATAAACACTGTCCCACAAATACAAAAACCCAAAATTATCCAATTAGATAGAACATATGTTAAAGTGAAAGGGGACTCAAGGATGTGTTAATGAAACTGTCATTTGATCCAAGGGTTCATCAGACTATAGACATAGTTGTACTAGATATTCTAGAAAGTTATGGTTTAGTCTTGAGTAGAGATTGGTTAGCCAAACTTCAAGGTTATTTCTCTATTGACTGGTCTCATATGTGGCTGCCCTATAAGGGAAAAGAAAATCAAATCCAGGTTAACAACGAAGCACACATGAAGTACACAGTGACATAATTGGAAGGTAAAAACGATCCCCTTATCTTTTCTCATTCCATCCTGGGAAATTATTTTTTCGAGACTGATTATGGTTGTTACAAAGCTCAAACTTATGAAATACATTATGAACTACAATCAATCCTCTGCCCACGAATACATAATGGTGCATGTCCCATACTTACTAACTTAGGATTTAGTTTGAATAAGAAAACTCACATCCTTAATATGTGGTCCATTTTCTTTGACGGTTCTAAAACATAGGATGGAGCCAGCATATGACGTGTTCTAATCGACTCTAGCCAAGGAAAAACACTCATATCATGTTGTAATTTAGAGTTTGAATTCACCAACAACACTGTTGAATATGAAGCCTTAGTGCAAAGCCTAAAAAAGGCCATTGACCTCAAGGTAAAACATTTGAAAGTTTTTCGTGACTCTGAGATCATTGTTTGACAGGTAATAAATACTATCCATTTCTTGTCTCTGCATTTGAAAGCCTATCAACAAGAGGTATGTAATCTTATTTATTCATTTGATGCATTTAATATTAATTCTATACCCTGTGATCAAAATGTAGATGTTGATATTTTGGCCAATGCAACATCTAGATTTATGCCTCCTGAGGATGGTTTTTCAGTTGAACTGATGTTTAAGCCATCCATACCTAACAATGTCACGAGTTGGAGAGTATTCTACTATGATTCTCAAATTTTTAACTTCCTTACTAGTTCAGACACATTCCAAGATTCAGTGATAGATAATGAGATACATCAATAAGAGTTGTAAGCTTATCGAGAAGAAACTAATAAGGTCAAAGAAAATTGTGTTCCAAATAATGTTTTGTCTCTTGAAAACTTATTTGATTTACAGTCCAAGTTCATGAGGCCAACTAATCCAAAAACCAACAACTCCATGATGATGCATTTCTTGGTCAATATGGGAACATTTGAATAACTTAAGTATGTTAACCTAGGTAATTGTTGTTCGGATTCAAAAAAGCACACATTCACAAAATTATTCAAGAAGTATCGACATATTTTTGCCTGGACATATGACGACTTGAAGACTTATGACACACAAATTATACAACATTTAATTCCCATCAAAGAAGGGATCAAGTCGTTTTAGCATAAGCTCAGAAATATACATCCTACTCTTGAATCTTTGATACAAAAGGAACTCAAGAAGCTGTTAGCTGCCTGAATAATTTTTAAAGTAAGACATTTGACTTGGGTATCTAATATGGTGCTCGTAAGGAAAAAGTCGAGAGAAATATGAATCTGTATAGATTTCATAAATTTAAATTGCACTTCCAACAAAGATAACTATCCAGTTCCCCCAATGGAGAAAATTGTAAAAATCGTCTATGGATCTCAACTATTCTCCCTACAAGATAGATTTTTGGGATACAATCAAGTTCTCATGGAAGAACCAGACCTATTAAAGACCACTTTTCAGACTAAATGGGGAACTTATGTTTTTAGAAGAATTCCTTTTAGTCTTATGAATGCAGAATCTACCCTTCAAAGGGAAATGGACATTGCTTTCAAAGGATTAATTGTTCAAAGCATGGTGGTTTACCTTGATGATGTTACTGTTTATTCTAAAAAAAGAGAAGACCATGCAAAACATTTGATGCAAATTTTCGAACATTGCAGAAAATATGAAATTTCGCTTAATCCCAAGAAAAATGTATTCGTTGTTTCAAAAGGAATTTTATTGGGACACATTGTTTCTAAAGAAGGGATTTCAGTGGATTCAGAGAGAACCAAAGCCATTTTACAAATTGCTCCACCGCACAACAAGAGGTCCATGCAATTTTTTTTCGATAGAATCAATTTCGTCAGACGATTTGTTCCCGATTTTGTTGAAATTATAAAACCTTTACAAAGGATGATTAAAAAGGATGCACAATTCAAATGGACATTGTTGGAGAAGGAGTCCTTTAAAAATATTAAAAACGCTATAGCCAATGCATCATCTCTTCAGAGTCCTGATTTTTAAAAAGATTTCTTGCTATATACATTGGCATATAACCATTTGCTAGCAACGATATTCACACAAAAGGATGAACAAGGAGATGACTACCCTGTTTCTTTTATAAGCACTGGCTTACAAGGTGCGAAACTGAATTATCCTCATGTTGACAAGTAAGCATTTGTCGTCCATAAAACAATCAAGCAGTTCAGACTGTATATCCTAAAACATCACACCAAATTCATCTTCCTACAACCATAAGTGAGATCCCTGTTCATTCAAAAGGAATTGGTTGAAAGACGCGGAAATTAAACGATAGATTTGCAAGAGTTTTACCTTGAATTTAAACCAACCAATATCATGAAAGGTCAAGGATTGTGTAAATTAGTGACACAAGGAGCTGATGCTGAAGATCAAGAGGAGGATGGTTGGAAAGATGAACCAATAATGTATACTCAGTAGGTTCCATATGTTCCAACCATTGAAGGATCATGTTACAATGATCTTAAATATTATCTACAGTATGGCACCAATCCATACCATCTCAATGTTAAGAAAAAAATAGCGCCGCGACTGAAATATTTGCAGTACCAATTATTACATTGCATCTTGTTCAGAAAGAATTACGACAGAGTGTTACTCAGATGCCTTGAAAGACAAGACATTGATAGCATCCTAAAAGATATGCACGATGAACCAACTGGTGGCCATTTCTCAGGAGACACAACAACTCACAAGGTTCTAAGAGTAGGATACTACTGGCCTACCCTCTTCAAGGATGCTCATGCGTACTCAAGAATATACGAAGCATGTCAAAAAGCCACAGGGAGGGAACGTAAAGCCACTTTCCCTCTCCAACCTGTAGCAATGGAGGAACCCTTTGAGCAGTGGGGCCTAGATATCATTGGTGAAATAAATCCTCATTCATCCAAACAACACAGGAATATTCTGACCACAACTAATTATTTCACACATTGGATTGAAGCAATCCCTTTAGTCAAAGTGAATGAGGAAGTAGTGTCAAATTTTCATGAGCAACACATTATCACGAGGTTTGGTATTCCTAACTCTTTAGTATTTGATAATGCTACTTATTTTTCGTCTTTGATATTATCTGAGTATTCATTGGAAAAGGGGATTATTTTAAATTATTCGACCAACTACTACCCCCAAGGAAATGTCCTGGCATAATCCACAAGTAAAAACATCATCCATATCCTAAAGAGAACCGTGGTTGATTACCAGAGAAATTGGTACAACGCATTACAAAATTCTCTTTGGGTGGATCGTGTCACCCCAAAAGATTCCATCATAACCTCACCTTATTTTGTTGTGTATGGAAAAGAAGCCGTGTTACCCTTGAACATTTACTTACCTTCTCTCCAACTTACACAATAGTCCCGAGGAAGAGAATGCCCAGTCATCCAAAGTTGTATAAATACCTTGTTGAACCTTGAAGAAATACATGACAAGACCAAAACCAAGTTTGAAGCTCACAAACAAACAATAAAATGTTCGTTTGATAAGAAATCTTCGGGTTGGAAAGAATTCCAAGTTGGGGACCTAGTCCTGAAATGGGACAAGCCACATGAAGATAAAGGGAAACATTCAAAATTTCAACAACTTTGGCTTGGTCATTACCTTATCAAAGAAAATATTAGCCAAGGCACTTTTCGATTACAAAACCTTCAGGGAGAAATTGACTCTCTCCCTATAAATGGCCAAGTCCTAAAGCATTATATCAATTAGCCATTGAGGCTGCTGGTCACTTGTACATAAATAAAACATGTTTCTATTTTTTTTTCTTTTGATTTTGTTTCTTTAGTTAGTTTGAGTTTTCTTGATCTGTTTGATTACTAGTTTTATCTTGTCCTTCTTGTTTGATGCCCTTGTGATTTTGGAGTTCTAGCGACCTGAAGCAAGTCACATGCTTAAACGTAGCACATCTCGTGCAGAGGGCCTAAACATCTTTTATGTAATATGATGCCAATTCTATTTTTCTCCCCAGACATGCAAACCCTTTTCACATTATCACAAGTTAAGATTTGGTGGAGGAACGTAGCTTGTCAATACGAAGAGACACTGGGAAAACAAAGAGCCAAGAGACTACGTTAAAAAACATATTGCTATGTTACAAGAGATAAACAAAATGGTCTGGATGAAATGTTTGTAGTAGGTTAAGAATCACGACTCAATAATTTTTCTCATCTATAATCAAGTTAGCAGATCTCACCATCACATGTGTCATCCCTACTGCCTTTAAAGGTTAATCGAAATCCCCCCATCCACCTATATCTCTAAATAAAAGAGAATCAAATATTATAAAAGGTAAAGGCTTGGGGAAAGGATTCCAGATCACATGGGACATGCAAGATTCTCCACTGGGGCTATGGACATTCGTTGGAAGTGAAGTAAGGCTTGTGACACTGGGGTGATTTCATCGGGGCTATGGACACTTGCTGGTAGCAGAGAAAACACTAGAAAAATGCATTACAACTTGTATTCTCAACATTATTTATGTTTCATTTCTACTTTACTGCCTACATCTTATTTTCTGGCATTTACCATAAAGTTTGATATAAGTTTGAAATCAATTTGTTAAATTTGAATAGTTCTCACCCTTCTTTGAATCACCTCGGTCTTTTCAATATGCAATTCATGGGACCTATATTTTTTCCTTTATGATTGGTGTGATGGGGTTTCCTTCCTAATAGAATTATGTATGGACGTCATTTTACATATATCCAAGGCTTCGCCCAATGTGTCGCCATTTGTTTTGATTGGCACTACAACCCCTCTATTTTACCTTCTATTTTGATACTTCCTAAAAAATGGAGCCTCTTTATTTTGAACCAAAGAGAAAATATCATAAGCCCCTTAGTCATTCCAAAGATTCTTTTGGTAACTAATGATTCACTTGAGAAAATGAGAAAACATTCAAAGTTGAAGTTTAAAAAAAAATGATCGACAGATTTACTTTGAACTCCTCCGAACTCCTCGGAGGATTTACTTCAAACTCCTCTAAGCAGCTTGGAGGAGTTACTATCAACTCTTCCGAGCAGCTCAAAGGAGTTACTTTCAACTCTTCTGAGTAGCTCGGAGAAGTTAATTTCAACTCTTTCGAGCAGCCTAGAGGAGTTCTTGACAATCATTCTATTAAATCAAACACTATCGTAAGAGTTAAGAAGAACTCATCTGATATGCTTAGAGAAGTTAGTCTTATATTTTTTGAAAAAATTCGGCGAAGTTGTTTTAAAAGCCTCCGACCTAACCTACCACATTAAATTACATTAATTAACCTGCGGCTATATAAAGTGAAATGAGTTCTAGACTATTATCACTAGACACCAAAGAGCAAGAGAGTTGGGATAAAACACTGTTCGAACAAAACCCCATTCCTTTCCCCGACACATGGCAACTATTAACCAGGTAAGTCTTTCCTCCCTCTCTCCTTTTATTAAGATAGAGTTAAGTTTTTTCCTTTTATTTTCTTATGTGCCCTTATCCTTAGACCGTTTCTCTTTCCTTCCTGAACATTCTTCACTTCATTGCTTCACCAACACTAGGCCCTATGCATTTTTTATTGACCCTCAACCCATTCATGGCTACATATTTGGAAAATGATCGACATGTTTCCCCCTTCTGAAGGAAACTGCAATTGATCCTTTCCCAGACCCTTTTCCCCCTTCTGAAGGTAACTGCAATTGATCCTTTCCCGTACCCTTTTCTCATTTTTTAACTTATTGCAAACCCCCCTCCAAATTCTTCTAGGGAACGAAGTTTGGACTTAAGCAAACCCTAAATGTCCCTCTCGTTCCTCTAGGATGGCCGGAGGTTTTTCCTCATGATTCTTCGTGTTCACAAAAAACTGAGTCTAAAAACTTGTTTAGTAACTCTCCGAGCATATCAGAGAAGTTACTACTAACTTCTCCGATATGCTTGGGAGAGTTAAACCCAACTCCTCCAAACACCTTCGGAGAAATTGGAAGCAACTCCTCCGATCGTATCAGAGGAGTTAATATTAAATCCTCTGATATGCTCGGAGGAGTTCTTTGTAAGACCTCCGAACACCCCAAGTCTAGTTGAAACTCTTTCAAATGTTGCTCGAAGGAGTTATGATTAACTCCTCTGATCTGCTTGGAGGAGTTACTATTAACTCCTCCGATCAACTCAGAGGAGTTACTCTTTTTCCCTACGATTTTCATTTAAAGAGTTGTTCTGTTTTGCTCCAATTTCACTTTTTCAGGTTAACGACCAAGTTTTTTCACCCTGAAATATTTGATAGGCATTGATTGTTATTTGAAATTTATGAGGAACAATAGGTCATGACTGGTTACATGATTGATTTAATCATTTAAACTATTTTTTAAATAATATGCTCCAAATTTATCTTGTCTATAGATTCAGACATGTCACCAAGAAATAAAACAACAATGAAACCATCAGGGGCTGAACCATCTGGCAGCTCCTAGAAGACAATAGATACATAAAGTGTTAGGACTATATATGGTGATACATCATGACGTATAGAAAAAGAAGGAGAGACATTGAAATGGGGGGAAGTCTATTACATGTTCAAGAAATCAAACTTCTCTATAGAAGCAGAGGACCCAGGTGAACTCCATGCATTTAAGAACATCAAAAAATTGAGAATTTTGAGGGTGGTGGAAAATCCATCAGTTTTCCCTTGTGCAAACACCATATATTGTATTTTGAAGAACGCAGATGTAGATAGTAGGTATGTCTGTAATGCAAGAAAAGATACGATAACTTCATTCAGGCCTGATAATTTAGCCAAGTGTTATCATCTTGAGGCATGAAACAAAAGTTTAGATGGTCATCTCCTTATCAATTTGGAGCTCACACCGAAGGATTTGTTCCCTACTTGGTATAAAGCAGACAAGTAGTTCAAATATCGACCCAAGAGTTGATATCCCACAACCAATATAAGAAGACCCTACCAGTATATGGTAGCCATGCTGTGCAGGTTTTATGGGGAACCAAATGCAACACACTTTCCTTTGTCATTTATGCCATTAATTTATTTCTGTGCAGATGTAGGGGCCTCATTCAACTAGGCATACATATTGTTTGAGAATATTAAAAATGCAATTTTAGTTGTCACACAAGAACAATCAGGTAGCTTCCGTGACTTCCATATGTCTTCATACCTTTTAGACATAATGTGCATCGCTCAAAAATACCTGAACATGGGATGGAGTTGGTTACCTGTTGATGCCTCTATCCATATTTACTACAATGTGCTTTGGGAGCACAAATATTGAATAGATTATCAAAGTATCTATGAACACTTCTTTTCTCCACTGTACAAGTTTATTTTTTGCACCTTCCCACCTTGTATGACCGACAAGGCCATAAAAATTATAAGGAGGATTCGGGATTGGTATCTAATGGAACATGGTAAATATATTAGTTTATATGGTGAAATGAAACCACCTCATCTACTTCCTAGGTTCGTCCCCAACAAGCTTGTGCTCCAGGAAGTAGCATATCAAACCATCATACATGGGGTCAGAGGAATGTTATATAGATCAAAGATATCCATTTGACCTCCATTGCCTCTTTACATTGGGAACTACTTCTTTGAAAACACCGAACAATCCCAGACAAAATTAGACATATTTCTCTTCTACCATTTTGGAGAGGAAAGGTTAATGAGACACGACCTCAAGAACATTCTCAAGAGAATATTCATAGCATGAGACTCCCTTACAAATACACCATCAAGTTCTGGGAAGAGGAAGGAGTACATAAAAATGCCAGAGCTTATGATGAGGTTATTTTCAATAGGCGAGGTCAACCAAGAGGTAGGATCACAAACGCATAAGTTGCAAGAGAGGCGGCCAAAAAAGATGCAGAGAGAGATGAAGTTGAGAGATCTTCCCCCATATCCCTGTCGACTCATTCGGGTTCCACAGAAGGATATGAAGAAGCACCAACTAATAAAAATAGGAGGGACAAAGAGAAAGTGTTGAAGAAGAGAAATGATGCTAAAAAGAAAAAAAAGCTAGAAGCTTAAAAAGAAAAGGCCAAGGCAGAAAATGAAGCAAGAGAAAAAGCGAAGGTCGAAGCGAAAGTTGTTGTCGAGAAAGAAAAAGATTTAGCTGAAGAAACAAGAGTAGTGACATAATTAGTAGAAAAGGAAGCAACAAATAAATCTACTGAATAACAAATGCAGAAGAAGGATGTAGATGATAGAGAGGGTGACACAAACTCGATGGACTTGGATGTCCCTGGAACATCCACCGCAGGTGCGAGAACATAAAAAACAAGTAGTGGTTTGGGTCTTGGGCCTTAGGAACCTTTTCAGTCAATTGAAATATTTGACCTCCACAGTTTCATGTATGATAGAAAAACTAAATGGATCGTACAAGAAAGGGTTAAAAACGTTCCAACAACATAAGTGTTGGGTATGTGTTATATTCTTTGCATGTGTGTGTGTGGGTGCGTTAGATTCTGCAACTGTGTCTGACCATCCCAACTTCCTTCGCTCGTTGTTTCATGTGTACTAGGCACTTTCCTAGGGGGGGGGGGCAGTGTCCTAGGGGGGCCAAGATTTCCCACCCTGGTTATGCACAATGCCCCATATTTTGTTTTGGGTGATTTTTGCTATTTTAGCGGATTTTGCTATTTTTAGCAGTTTTCTAAATTAATCCCGTATTAAGGGTTTAGGGTTTTGGTAGCTACGAAATACCTAAAATATTGTATATATTGTATTATGAATGGTGAAATTAATACAATGAAGAGTTGAAAGGTGTGACACCAAGGAAGCATGGTTTTCTCCCAGTTAAGGGTTTCCATTGTAAATCTCTTTGTACTGTGTGTATGAGACATTGATTAATTTTTGTTTTTCTTAAGAATCTGTATGCATTGATTTACTTCATAGGTTTAAAACTTACATGTGGTATCAGAGCCATTTTTGGCTTCACGAGGATGCCTTTGTTGTTGAGGGTTTGGCTCGGTATTGATAGATCAAGTTTATCTTGGGTCTTTGATAAACCTGGGTTCAGTGGGAGATTTTGCAGTGGTGATTTGAGTGTAGAAAGAGGAATGGTGAGCTCTTCTAGAATCAAGATAGAGAAGTTCAACAGTAAAAACTTTGAGTTATGGAAGCTCAAGATGGAGGACCTTCTCGTAGATAAAGAACAATGGATCGTTGTGGATCCTGGTACACAACCTACTGGTATGCAGTCTACTGGCACACAATCTACATGTACAAAAGCTACTGGTATATCGAAGGAAGATTGGGAGAAGTTGGATAGAAGAGAAAGGAGTACTATTCAAATATGCCTGGAATATTCAGTGTAGTTGAATGTCTCAGGAGAATCTACAGCCAAGGAACTATGGGATAAGTTATGGAATTTGTATCAATCAAATTCCCTGGTAAACAAGTTGTTTCTTCGAAAGAAGTTGTATCATATTAGGATGGAAGATGGAGATTATGTGACAAAACATATGAATTTTCTTCAATACTCTAGTAAGTCAACTTGTCTCTGTTAATATTATGATTGTAGAAGAAGATAACTATATTACTTTGTTATGTTCTTTGCCAGACTCTTGGGATAATCTAGTTGTAGAAATTGGTAGTACCACTCAATCTACATTGAAGTATGAGGATGTAGTTTCATCCTTGTTATCTGAAGAGATGAGGAAAAAAATCATGGATGGTGAGAGAACAAACACTTTATTTGTAAGAGGTCGTACCCAAGACATGAATCTTGGTAAGTCTTTTTTGGGGGGGGGAATAAATAAATCTAAAGGTAGATATAAGTCTCGAGAAAAATATTTCAGGAAATGCTGGAAGTGTGGTAAAACATGGAATTATAAGAAAGATTGCAAGTCTAAGAAGGTTGATAAACCAAAGGGATATGATAATGCCTCTTCCACACAGGTGAAAACCTCCATTGAAGAAAGAGGTGATGTTTACTTGGCATCTATAGGTACACATGCAAACCATGGTGTATGATTTATCGACTTAGGTGCATCATATCATATAACTCCTCACATGGAGTATTTATGTGAATATGAAAAATACGATGGTGGTGATGTATTCCTAGGAGATGACTCGACAACCAAAATCATGGGACGTGGAAGGGTTAATTTCTTGCTAAAAGATGGAAGGATTAAAACTCTCCCTAGGGTTCTGCACATTCCAAAACTAGCCATGAGACTAATATCTGCAAGCAAGTTGGATGATGCAGGTGTGGATACTGTATTGGGAAAGGGAACTTGCAAAATGGTACAAGGAGCATTGGTGTTGATGAGGGGAGTTCGATGTGGAATTCTGTACAATTTTTTGGGAAGAACTTATACTAATGGGTGCAACAATTCTGTTGTCCATGAGTAGAGAAATAAAGAAGACAAGACCAATACTGTCCCTCGAAAGAAGACCATGTTGTGGCATCAAAGGCTGGGGAATATTGGAGAAAAGGGCCTTCAAACACTACATGGTAAAGGTATGGTTGAAGTTATGTCTAATTTCACTTTGGATTTTGATTTCTATGAACATCATATATGGTAAACATAATCGAGTAATATTCCCATATGGTGCTACAAGAGCAAAGGGTATCTTAGAGTTGATACATAATGATGTGTTTGGAACCATGTCCGTGTTGGCAAATGTTTAACAGGTAGCATATGCTTGTCATTGATGGAAAGTACAACGGTGAAGATGGCATGAGTATAGGAAGAATGTAACAGACGGGCATCAGAAGTAGTTTGGGAAGACGCTGCAGAGCAAGCTCGAGAAGATCAGAAGAGATAGTGTAGAGGATCGTTGGCATGCTTTATAGGAAATATGTGCTTGTCATTGATGGCAGGATCAGAGTGTGCATCGATGGAAAAATAGGAACAAAGTAAGCTCAGGAGGAATTAGCACAGATTTGAATGTAGTGCGTAGGTGTGCACCAGGGATGAGGTTAACTCGTGGCTAAAGCTCAAGGGAGATAGCGTACTTAGGATCACAGGCGGATCAAAGGTCGAGGCCTTTGACACTTAGAAATTCTTCCAAGTAAGGAGGATGCATAATCTTGGAGGAGAAGCGTCAGTGATCATTGGATCCCATCCCAAATTCCCGATGACCGTCATATCTCAATGTAGACAAGAGGAGCACGTAGATATGGAGGATAGATCTTGGGCGTTAGATCCGAGCGCAGGGTCCGACCACCGTTGGATCGAGGAGAACCTGCACGTTCTTTAAAGTGCAAGGAGTAGAGGGCTCACAAAATCCCGGAAGAAGGAGGACCGTCCATCTTCAGGCATGACACATGGGCATAGATCATCAGTTCGTTGACTGGAGAGTCAAAGGAACGATGTTCCCTAACCTCTCGAAATCACGATTTAATCTCAGTCGTCAGATTAAGGTTGAATATGGAATATTGATTCCAGTCCATGTCGGAGTTTCGGGGATCAAGAGTTGGAGATGTCAAGTAATATCATCCACATAAATCCCGATTTCGCGATATGCAAAATCGCGACTTAATCGCAGCCGTTGAATCAAGATCAAATCTGGACCGTTGATCCAACTCCATATAGGAGTTTCGTGAATCGCGACATGGAGAGGGAAAAGAAACAATGGAACAAGAATGTCGAAATCAGGATATGCAAAATCACGATTTAATCACAGCCATTGAATCAAGATTGAATCTGGACCGTTGATCCAAGTCCACTTCGGGGTTTTGAGGATCGATTGTTGGATATGTCAAAGAATATTAACATCAAGAATCCTGATATCGTGATATGCGAAATCGCGACGTAATTGCAACCGTCATATCAAGATATGATCTGGACCGTTGATACGACTCCATTACGGAGTTTCATGGATTGGGACTTTGAAGTGAAAAAAACACGGAACGTCAAGATTGTTGAAATCACGATATGCGATATTGTGATTTAATCACAGTCGTCAGATCAAGATGTGATCTAGACCGTCGATCCGACTCACGTCAGCATACCACATCATCTAGGAACACATGGCACAACTAGGTAATGACAAGTGTCAGACTGATTCAACATTTCAGGCACATGTAAGTCATGAATCAGAGTGACACATGGCAGTATTCAACATGTGTCAATCCACGTGTGATGTCAATAGATTTACACCAATTGGGAGTTTCAAAAATTGGGAGATGGACAGATGTCAGAGGACAAGGAGGGGCTAAAGGGAATGAGCCTTGTCACATGGTCAGGTGGAGAACAGACGACAGGTGGGAAGGAGAACGATACAAAAGGTGACACGACAGGAATGGGGCCCTTCGTCAATACCCCACCATTCCGGACCCCCCCCGTTTAATTAAAGGCAGAATGGTAAAGGGGGTCCAGAATCTCCTTGAGCACCATTGATTTGGGCGCTCTAATCCTGGCCGCTCGAGAGATGCGCGCCCAATTCTGGAACCCCCCCCCCTCTCCTCTTAAAGGTAGAATGGCAGGGGGGCTCTAAAATCCAATCCCGACCCTAGATATGGGAACATAGATTATGGCCGTCCATATTTGCTTGCTGCATATCCAAAAGGTGAATTTGTACCCCAATCTTAGGAAGGCATAAGCATGACTGCACCAAAGAAGACGAAGAGTCGCAACTACCAGAGAGGTTGAGAAATCTCAGCAGAACACCCAGTGATGTCGGACGCATGGTGGAAAACGACCAGAGAAGCTGAAGAGTCGTGATGATGATCAGACAGATCACTCAAGTTGCGGAGGAATTTGGCGCAGAGTGTGCATGCTGAGGCATTACGAATATTGCATGCACAAGAAGCATAGGTACTATAAGAATGATGAACAAAGAAGAGATGGAGGTGGTTGTCACTGCGTAGCAGGATTCAAGCATGAACAAGGAGGCAGAGCGCAGGAGCAGAAATGCACGATAGAGGAAGGTTGCATTGAAGGGATATGGTGCAGAGAGTATAAAAGGCAGAGGAACAGAAAGTGCAAGTAGCGTGCAGAAGACACTGATGCAGACAGGGTAGAGCAGCGTAACAGAATAACAACAGGGCTGGTAAGCCACTGAATTATTTTATATCGCTGTAAAGTTTCAGTAACAAAGAATTTATTAACCAGGGTGGTTGGGAGGTGCTAGGGAGGACTGGTGTCCTCAAAGGTTCAAGTGGGTGCTTGAACACAGGGAGTTGGTGCTTCCTTCCAGTTGGTGCTAGAGAAACCAGGGAGTTGGTGCTTCCTTCTAGTTGGTGCTAGAGAAACCAGGGAGTTGGTGCTTCCTTCTAGTTGGTGCTAGATAAACCAAGGAGTTGGTCCTTCCTTCTAGTTGGTGCTAGAGAAACCAGGGAGTTGGTGCTTCCTTCTAGTTGGTGCTAGAGAATACAGGGGGTTGGTGCTTCCTTCTAGTGGGTTCTAGAGAAAATAGAGAGTCGGTGCTCTCAGCATGTTGTAGCTTGCAAAACCAGAGGTTGTAGCCTCACAATGAGTTGGTGCTCATATGTATGATAATGTAAAGAATGTAGATAATACTTATCATATAAAGAAAAGGAGGTTTTTACCCTGTAT
>JZKD02S1718680.1:427710-444262 GCA_000966675.3 Picea glauca
TTCAGTCACTAGGCCTCCTCTATTTGATGGAATGAATTTTGCCTTCTGGAAGGTTAGAATGAGAACATACCTAATGACCTTAGGAGTTGATGTCTGGGATGTAGTAGAGACTGGATACATAAAACCTGTTGTTCTAGCTTCCAAAGATGATAAGTTAGAATTTATCTTTAATGCTAAGGGAATGAATGCTATCTTGAATGGACTTGTAGAATCTGAGTTTGTGAAGGTGATGCATCTTCAAACTGCTAAGGAAATGTGGGACAAACTCATTAACAGTTATGAAGGTAATGAGAAGGTGAAAGATTCCAAGCTTCAAACCTATAGAGTACAATTTGAAAAGCTACAGATGAAAGAAGATAAAACCATTGGGAAGTATTTTCTGAGAGTTGAAGAACTATTAAATGCAATGAAAGAACTTGGTGAAAAAATTGAGGAACCCTCTTTAGTTAAGAAAATTTTGAGATCTTTGCCAGATAGGTTCAACCCAAAGGTCTCAGCTATAGAAGAAATTAATGATATAAAGACTTTTTCCTTTGATCAACTTCTAGGAACGTTGACTGCATATGAGATGAGGATAGTTACAGATAAACCCACCTCTAGAGAAGCATCATTTAAAGCAGATAAGAATGAATATTGTGAGCCTGATGAAATTGAAGAAAAATTCGTGAGAAGACTAAAGAAAGGATCAGGCAAGTACCAAGGTAAGCTGCCCTTCAAATATTTCAACTATGGTAAGATAGGTAATTTTTCAAATAAATGTCCACACAAGAAACACGATCAGAACTATGAAGGTGAAGAGAAGCACAAATCCAGGAGATTTGATAAAAGGAAAAGTTTATGTGTAAACAATGATGACTCCTCAGAAGAAACCGATACTGACTCTTCCTGTGAAGATAAGGTAAATGACGTCATGCTTATGACCAAAGAATATTATGATAATGAAAGAATAGTCAGTGATGAGAATGATGAAGAAGCTGTGGTTGATATGGAAGGAGAATTGATCATTGCACTGGAAGAGATTGGTAGACTCAGAATTAAGAACAAAAAGAAAACAAAATTGCTGATACAGTTCGAGAAAGACAATAAACAACCTGATGAAGACCTTGCCCTGCTAAAAGTGAAATTAGAAGAGGCAAAGAAAATCGAGGATATTCTAAAACATCAGCTATCAGAAAAGAGGGCAATATCTGAAGCCCTGGAAGAAGAAGTAGTGAAAACTAGGAAAGAGATGGAGAAGTTTCAATCTTTGTATCATCAGAATCTATCAAGTATCAAATCCTCAGAAGGATTAGCCACCATTCTGAATCAACAAAGGAATCCAAAGCTAAAAACTGATTTGGGTTATGAAGAGGGATCAAGTAGTGGTTAGCCAAGAAACAATAAACCCATCAAGTTTGTCGAAGCTAGTGTCCATGTCAAATAGACAACCAATGACAACAACAAACCTACAGAAACAAAGGAAGACAATCAGTTTCCCGGGACAAGTAAAGGAAAAAGTGTCAGGACTGAATCTGTAGAACAAAGAAATAATGCAATCCCTACTCAAAGACATCATCGATATGAAAGAAATCAATTTGCTCAAAGAAGACAACCATTTTCCAGGTACATAGAATTTTTCTATGGATATTGTTTCTACTGTTCTAACTTTGGTCACAAAGCTATAAATTGTTCCTTAAGACTTAGACATGAGCAATTAAAATTTCCAATAAATAAATATCTGCCACAACAAAGAATGATACAACAAAGTAACAAACCATCACAAATTCCAAATTGCCAAATTAAGTCTAGAGACATGCAACTGAGGAGGTCAAGGATTAATAAACAGTCAATGAGTAGACAACGTTGCAACAATAACTTTGACCTATTTAACAATGATATTGAATGCTATAACTGTCACAACTTTGGCCACAAAGTTGCAAACTGCCATCTCAAGAATTACAAAGCAGATCCAAGGATAAATTTCTTAGATAGAAAGACCAGCACATGGAAGAGGAAAGATAGTGAAAAATGTGGTCAAGCACTTTCAACTCAAAAACAAAAGGCCTCTGAAAATATAGACAGTGGATGTTCCAAGCACGTGACTGGAGACAAGGATAAGCTATTGTCCATAAGTAAAAGCAAAACAGGAAATGTGATCCTTGAAAATGATGAACCAGGCAAAATCAAAGATAGAGGGATGATGAGTTTGAGTAATGACAAAGGAGATGCCCAGTACGCTCTGCTTGTGGATGATTTGAAACATAAGTTTCTCAGTACAAGTCAAAAATGTGACAGAGCCAGTGAAGAGGTGTTCACGTCCAAAGCATGTAAGGTAAATATAAACTTGAGACAAGTGGTGAATAAAGGCATAAGGACAATTAATGATGTTGAAATTGAATCCTCCCTTGCAAGTAAAGAAGAAGATTCAGATACAATAATAGCATGTTCAGTTAGCATTTTCCCCATGGATGAAGTAGGAGAAGAACCATGTCATAAGATGGAAGCAGAAGTCCTGAAGGTTGAGAAGGAAAACACCCAAAGCAAGTTCTTAAACAACTCCATGACCCTGGATAAGATCTTGGATAGTCAGAGATCACCAAATGACAAATCTGGTGTTGGATACAACAAGGAATAAATCAATACTCCTAAGAAACCTGATATAGGTCCTTTGTCTGTGAAAAAGAAAAGCAGGTATGAGAGTGGTTGTAGCATCTTTTTCTTGTGATTGAATATGGTCATAAAAGCCTTGGATGGTAAGCATCATGAAAGAAAAATGAAAATTGCAGTGATAGAGATCGATGAGAATCAATGGGGAGATCCAAGGGTTGTTTGAAACGTATGAGCTACAATTATGCAGTATGTCAATAGGACAACTCTTCAACAACAACATTTTGTTTTACAAAATGATTTACATGAAATCCTGTAGAGATAACAAGAGGAAATACCTTGTCAGGGAAAGCTAACATTTTAGAAACAAAGGAGGAAAATAGTCAGAAGCAGAGAGATAACAGTGACAGGGGGAGTCATCCACTCATGAAAAGAAAAGGTTGATGAAGGAGTCCTAGTAAGAGAGGTGAGAAATTTTGAGTTTTCCACAGAGGATACAGCGGAAGATGAAGATGAACAGGTCCAAGAATCAGAAAGAGAAGACTCTGGTTTAGATACAAATATTCTGCAGGCCTCAAATGAGAGAGTCCATCCTGTCAAGGGGAGTTTGCATTGGTTTAATATCTGATACCTCCTAAAAATACTGCAACAACTCAGGGGGAGCATGTTCTCTTTGATAGAGTCGAATGCAGTGCATAGGTGTGCACCAGGGAAGAGGTTAACTCGTGGCTAAAGCTCAAGGGAGATAACGTACTTAGGATCACAGGCAGATCAAAGGTCGAGGACTTTGACACTGAGAAATTCTTCCAAGTAAGGAGGATGCGTAAGCTTGGAGGAGAAGCGTCAGTGATCGTTGGATCCCATCCCGAATTCCCAATGACCGTCAGATCTCAATGTAGACAAGAGGAGCACGCAGATATGGAGGATAGATCTCGAGTGTTAGATCCAAGCGCAGGGTCTGACCACCATTGGATCGAGGAGAACCTGCACATTCTTTAAAGTGCAAGGAGTAGAGGGCTCACAAAATCCCGAAAGAAGGAGGACCGTCCATCTTCAGGCAGGACACGTGGGGATAGATCGTCAGTTCGCTGAATGGAGAGTCAAAGGAACGATGTTCCCTAACCTCTCGAAATCACGATATCTGAAATCATGATTTAATCTCAGCCATCAGATTAAGGTTGAATCTAGACTGTTGATTCCAGTCCATGTCGGAGTTTCGGGGATCGAGAGTTGGAGATGTCAAGTAATATCATCCATAGAAATCTCGATTTCGCGATATGAAAAATTGCGACTTAATCACAGCCATTGAATCAAGATCAGATTTGGACCATTGATCCAACTCCATATCAGAGTTTCACAAATCGTGACATGGAGAGGGAAAATGAACAATGCAACAAGAATGTTGAAATCGCGATATGCGAAATCGCGATTTAATTGCAGCCATTGAATCAAGATTGAATATGGACCGTTGATCCAAGTCCATTTCGGGGTTTCGAGGATCAAGTGTTGGAGATGTCAAAGAATATTAACATCAAGAATCCAAATATCACGATATGCGAAATCGCGACGTAATTGCAACCGTCAGATCAAGATATGATTTGGACCATTGATACGACTCCATTACGGAGTTTCGTGGATCGAGACTTTGAAGTGACAAAAACACTGAACATAAAGAGTGTCGAAATCGTGATATGCGATATTGCGATTTAATTGCAGCCGTCAGATCAAGATGTGATCTGGATCGTCGATCCGACTCACTTCAGCATACCACGTCAGCTAGGAACACGTGGCACAACCAGGTAATGACAAGTGTCAGACTGATTCAACATTTCAGGCACATGTAAGTCACGAATCAGAGTGACATGTGGCAGTATTCAACMCGTGTCAATTCACGTGTGACATCAGCAGATTTACACCACTTCGGAGTTTCAGAAATCGGGAGATGGATAGATGTCGGAGGACAAGGAGGGGATAAAGGGAACGAGCCTTGTCGCATGGTCAGGTGGAGAACAGACGACAGGTGGGGAGGAGAACGATACAAAAGGTGACACGACAGGAATGGGGCCCTTCGTCAATACCCCACCATTCCAGACGCCCCCCCTTCAATTAAAGACATAATGACAAAGGGGGTCCGGAATCACCTTGAGCACCGTTGATCTGGGTGCTCTAATCTCGGCCACTCGATAGATGCGTGCCTAATTCTGGACCCCCCCCCCTCTGCTTAAAGGTAGAATGGCAGGGCGGCTTCGGAATCCAATCCCAACTGTAGATCTGGGAACATAGATTCTGGCCATCCAGATTTTCTCGCTGCATATCCAAAAGGTGCATTTGTGCCCCAATATTAGGAAGGCATAAGCACGACTACACCAAAGAAGACGAAGAGTCTCAACTGCCAGAGAGGTTGAGAAATCTCAGCAGAACACCCAGTGATGTTGGACGCATGGTGGAAAACGACCAGAGAAGCTGAAGAGTCGCGATGATGATCAGACAGAGCACTCAAGTTGTGGAGGAATTTGGCATGGAGTGTGCATGCTGAGGCATTGCGAATATTGCATGCACAAGGAGCACAGGTACTATAAGAATGATGAACAATGAAGAGATGGAGGTGGTTTTCGCTGCGTAGAAGGATTCAAGCGTGAACAAAGAGGTAGAGCGCAGGAGCAGAAATGCATGGTAGAGGAAGGTTTCATTGAAGGGATATGGTGTAGAGAGTATAAAAGGTAGAAGAACAGAAAGTGCAAGTGGCGTGCAGAAGACACTGATGTAGACAAGGCAGAGTAGTGTAACAGAACAACAACAGGGCTGGTAAGCCATTGAATTATTTTATATCACTGTAAAGTTTCAGTAACAAAGAATTTATAACCAGGGTGGTTGGGAGGTGCTAGGGAGGACTGGTGTCCTCAAAGGTTCAAGTGGGTGCTTGAACACAGGGAGTTGGTGCTTCCTTCTAGTTGGTGCTAGAGAAACCAGGGAGTTGGTGCTAGAGAAAACAAGGAGTTGGTGCTTCCTTCTAGTTGGTGCTGGAGAAACTAGGGAGTTGGTGCTTCCTTCTAGTTGGTGCTATAGAATCCAGGGGGTTGGTGCTTCCTTCTAGTGGGTGCTAGAGAAAACAAAGAGTTGGTTCTCTCAGCAAGTTGCAGCTTGCAAAACCAGAGGTTGTAGCCTCACAATGAGTTGGTGCTCATATGTATGATAATGTAAAGAATGTAGATAATACTTATCATATAAAGAAAATGAGGTTTTTACCCTATATGGGTTTCCTCGAGAACTATCTGTCTCTGTCTTTCTCATATATGTGACTGATGATGAATGTGCCTTTGTTTATTTCACTGCATTATTGTGATCATCATTGAGTGCCTTGTAAAGATTTTAAAAGAAGCATAATTGTTTAAGCACGGTAACAACTGATTCAACCCCCCTCTCAGTTGTCCAACAACCTGTTCCATCACTAGGTAAATTTGTGTTTATGTTTCATTCATAGATGATTTCTCAAGGAACACATGGATTTATTTTCTTAGAAATAAATATGAGGTATTTGATAAATTTAAAGAGTTTAAGGCTCTGGTAGAAAATCAAATAGAGAAGAAAATAAAGGTATTGAGGACAAATAATGGTGGAGAATTCTGCGGAAATGAATTCAAAGAATTCTATAAGAAGAGTGGTATAACAGGGCACAAGACTACTCCATACACACCTCCACAGAATGGAGTTGCAGAAAGGATGAACAAGACACTGATGGAAAAATCAAGGAGCATGCTTAGTGGTGTCGAGTTAGGACAAGAATTCTGGGTAGAGGTAGTGGGTATAACATGTTACGCGGTCAATCGATCACCCTCATCAACGCTAGATGATAAAACTCCACATGAGGTATGGACTGGTAAGAAACCCTCTCTTGAACATCTCAAAGTGTTTGGTTGTGATGCTTATGTACACGTTCCAAAGGAAAATAGGAGTAAGCTGGATAATAAAGCTGAAGAGTGTATCTTTATTGGTTATAAATATGGTGTGAAATGTTATAAGCTTTGGAACCCAGAAATTAAGAAGATTGTTTACAGTTGGGATGTTGTTTTTAGAGAGGTGAAAGATGTTCACAAACATGAATTCCAACCAAGGCAAGAAGAACCTATGAAAATTGAGTTTGAGTTGGATGATGCAAAATCTGAATCAACTGAAGAAGATGAAGCAGAAGAAGAAGAACCTCATACCCCAATATTGAGGAGACCAATGAGGGAAATAAGGCAACCAAAAATGTATAGTCCACCTGATTTTCATTCTAATTTTCCTTTATCTATTACTAATGATGATCCTAGAACTGTCAGGGAAGCAGTGAATTCAGAGGATAGTAAACTCTAGAAGAAGGCCATGGTTGAAGAAGTGGATTCCTTGGATAAGAAAATGCATGGGATCTAGTTGAGTTGTGAGTTGGAAGAAAATTTGTTGGTAGAAAATGGTTGTTTAAGAAGAATTTTAATGTAGAAGGAAAAGTGGAGAAATACAAAGCTCGATTAGTAGCAAAGGTTATTCCTAAGTAGAGGGAATTGACTTTGGTGAGATTTTTTCTCCTGTTTCCAAGTTAACTTCTATTATATTTCTTTTATCTATGGCTGTTGATTTTGATCTTGAAGTGGAATAGATGGATGTGAAGAAAACATTCCTACACGAGGATCTAGAAGAAGAAACCTACATGAAGCAACCAGAAGGATTTTTAGTGAAGGGAAAGAAAGAGTTGGTCTGTAAGCTAAAGAAGTCACTATATGGTCTGAAACAATCACCTAGGACGTGGTACCAAAAGTTTGACACATAATCCTTGGATTGGGATTTGTGAGAAGCATGGCTGATCACTGTGTATATTCCAAGCAAGTTCGTAATCACTTCATTTATGTAGTGTTGAATGTTGATGACATGTTGCTGGTAGGAAATAACTTGGATGTTATCAAGGAGGTGAAATCACATATATCGTCCAAATTTGGCATGAAGGATATCGGTGCTGCTAACTTCATTCCAGGAATGGAGATTAAAAGAGATCATGCAAACATGGAACTCTGGTTGAATCAAAGAAAATATGTTGAGACTATATTATATAGGTTTAATATGCATGGAAGTAAACTGGTCAAGGTTCCTATTCCTCTAGGTGTAAATTTATCTGCACATCACTATCCCATGACACATGAAGAATAAGAGGACATTGTTAAGAACCTGAATAGATCTACAAATATAATCACCACAAATACTGAATTCAAAATAGATCCACAGAGCAAGATAGAAGAAACCACACTTTATTATAAGAAAACCCTTGAGGTAGGGCAACACCCTACAATGGATCATATTATGGAAGGGATCCTCTCCTGTTCACTTGCCTCTTCGAGGGGGCATCCTCATATGGAGCTATAACTCACAATACAATAAATCTCTTTATATCCCATTACATTTATTGAACCCCTTTATATAGTGCTACCATCACCTAAGAACATTCTAGAGGAGGAATCTTCTAGAAGTAGAACCTTCTAAGAAGTCCTCTTACATTTATTATATCTAACTACCATAGTGGGCCTTATTTAATAATATAGTGGACCTAGTCCACCTTACATTGAATGAACTCCATTGTTATCACTATGGACCCTTTGGGTCCCCCACTACTACCACTGTATCTACCTAACATTCCATCCCCCTTATGAAAGCATTGTCCTCAACGCTTGATGTAAAACCATATACCAGGGTCCCATGGATAATTGTGGACCATAATGCTGAAGAAGACTGGTGAACCAAGGTCCCATGTAGAAAGGAAAGCCACCATGCTGAAGTAGTCCAAACACCATTGTAAGCCTGCATCCCATGTCCAAGTGCTCATGTGAACTCCCCGTGGAAGATTTTGGAACCCAATAACCAACTCGAAATGATGCTCTAAAGACTGACCCCTGTCATGTGGATCCAAATAAAAAGATCCATCCACATAGTGGAAAAGGGTCATGGCAGAATCTGGAAGAAATAATACCACTGTAGAATATGAAGGATGGACACTGGTAATAATCATTGGCTTCCAATTTGTCACATTGATGCTCTCTACAGAAGGTGGATTAGACTCATCAAATAAAATATGAAATTGGTTGTCATTCCAAAAATGACAACTATCCATATACCAATCATTGCAATCGACCTCCAAATCATACCAAGAATATATTTATTGATTATATTCATCCCTAATGTCCTCCATAAGAAATCTCTCTTGCATTCTATCCAATGAATCTTGAATACTACGAAAACTATCATTGAGGTCGTTTGTGAGGCCATCTACAAAGTCATCCAATTTGGCATCCAATGTGTCATACAATTGGGATTTGAATGCTTCAGTAATTTGTAGAATTTATTTGAGGGTTTGAGAGGAAATATCCATATGAGAACCCTATGAACTCTTTGGTCCCACATCCATCACAAAAAAACCCCAAAAATAGAACAATAAGTTATGACAAAAAATCACGGTTTTTTTCCGGAAAAACCCTGAAAAACTGCTGAATTTAAAATGCTTATAACTTCACTTCCCGGACTCCGTTTTGGCGTTTTTTTTTTTTTGAAATTGGGTGAAATTGTGAGAAGAACTCATATCTGTAATTTTTTGGGGAAAATTCAGCCTCCAACCGCTACAGAAATAAAAAAAATTGCGTTGTCGTCCGCGCAAAAAAACCCTGAAAAATTGCAGATTATAAAACTTCAATATCTTGACTTCCCGAACTCCGTGTAGGACGATTTTGTTTTTCAAATTGGGTGGTTTTATGAGAGGAACTCATATCTACAACATGTTTCTATAAATTTTGCAAAAAAATATATTGAAATTTTTGGGAATTTCCCATCCCTCTTTTTTCTTCTTCGTAAAAAAAATCTGCAAAAATAAAAAAATATTTGCCCACAATGTCTGCCAAGGAAAGTGCTCTGATACCACTTGTTAAGAACCTGAATAGATCTAAAAATATAATCACCACAAATACTGAATAAACAACAGATCCACATAACAATATATAAGAAACCACACTTTATTATATCCAAACCCTTGAGGTAGGGCAACACCATACAATGGATCCTATTATGGAAGGGATTCTCTCCTGTTCATTTTCCTCTTCGAGGGGCAATCCTCCTAATGAGATTCAACTCCAAATACAATACTTCTCTTCATGTCCCATTACATTGCTTGAACCCTTTTATATAGTTCTACCATCACCTAGGAACATTCTAGAGGAGGAATCTTCTAGAAGTAGAACCTTCTAAGAAGTCCTCTTACATTTATTATATCTAATTACTCATTTATTATATCTAACTACCATAGTGGGCCTTATTTAATAATATAGTGGACCTAGTCCACCTTACATTGAATGACCTCCAATATTATCACTATGGGCTCTCTGGCCCCTCTGACTACCTCTCTATCTACCTTACATTCCATTCCCCTTATGAAAGAATTGTCCTCAATGCTTGATGTACAACCATATACCAGGGTCCCATGGATAAGTGTGGACCATAGTGCTGAAGTAGACTAGAGATCCAGGGTCCCATTGAGAAATGGAAGCCACCATGCTGAAGTAGTCCACCTGCCATCATAAACTAGGGTCCCATGTCCAAGTGCTCATGTGAACTCCAAACAAAAGATATCGACACCTAATAACCAACTAAAAATGATGCTCCCAATAATGACACCTATCATGTGGATCCAAATAAGAATATCCAGCCACATAGTGGGAAAGGGTCAACGTTGAATCTGGAAGGAACAATACCATTCTAGAATATGCAAACTGAACGTTGGTAATCATAACTAGCTCTTGATGTGGGACATTTATGTTCTCTACGGAAGGTGGAGTAGAGTAATCAAATAAAATATGGAAGTGGTTGTCATTCCAAAAATGACAACTATCCATATAACAATCATCACAATCGACCTCAAAATCATACCAAGCATATATGTTTTGATTATATTCATCCCTAATGTCTGCTATAAGAAATCTCTCCTTCATGTTATCCAATAAATCTTGAATACTATGAAAACTATCATTGAGACCATCTGCAAGGTCATGCAATCTGTCATGCAATGTGCCACACCATGTGTCATACAATTGGAATTTGAATGCTTCAGTTATTTGTATATTTTCTTTAAGGGTTTGAGAGGAAATAGACATTTGAGCACCCTAAGAAAAGTTATGAACTCTACATTTCCTACACCATCATTAAAAAACCAAAAAAATATAACAATAACTTACGATAGAAAATCACAGTTGTTTCTGGAAAAACCCTGAAAAACTGTTGAATTTAAAATGCTCATAACTTCACTTCCCGGACTCTGTTTCGACTGATTTGTTTTTTGAAATTGGGTATTTTTCCGAGAGGAATTCAAATACCCATTTTTTTTTTCCAAATTCATCTCGTAAATCTTTAGATCTGAACCTGAAGTGCGCCACCCTCTTTTTCTTCCCTATAAAATTTCTGCAAAAAGAGCAAAAACTTCTTCCCTTCTTTGGCCAAGGAAAGTGATTTGATACCAATTGTTAAGAACCTGAGTAGATATAAAAATATAATCACCACAAATACTTAATATGTTAACGCTCTGTAAATTCCCATAGGTTTTTGGGAGGTAGAATAAATTTATCAGCGGTAACTTTATCCAACCACTTCGAAACTAGGATCTAGACTTGCCAGTTTCAGAGAGGGTTCTCTCTGTAACATTTAGATATGTTTCAAGTTTTAGATATTAGGATAGTTAAATAAATGGGACTGTGTTGTTTTGTTTTATAAAATGGCTAAAATATTGCTTACACATCCATTGGGATATGGGGTCTGTGTTAATGTTTGATATCTAAGAACATATTTTATTAGGTCTCTTCACAGGGCAGGATAATGCCAATGTTGGATCCTTGGGAATTTAAAGTGATGGATAGAATAAATAGATGAGATGATCAACTACAAAAAAGAAGGCATTGAAGAATTTCTTTATCACAACATTAGAAGATAAACACTTAGATCTTTAAAATCCATTAACAAAGTATATGAAGATAAATTATGCAACTTTAACTTCTTTTAAATGATCAGATATAGAAAACAAGATGATAACGAAGTAAGATAAACCGATCAATGAAGAAGAGTAAACATCACCAACAGTTAACACGTAGGAATCCTGTGAATTGTCCTTTTTTTAATTGGTAGATCTCTTCAAAAAGATTACAGTTTACAACTTGCTTGGGTGTAAAGATCAACCCTCAATACTTCGAAGTTTGAAGTATTTATAAGAAAAATTACAATTGATCCTGTCATTAATGATCAGGCCGTGGTAGAATCCAAATCTAACTAACTAGATAACATAATACAAAATTGTAGGAACTTCTAATGATCTGTCAGATTTCTTTGAGCTGATTTTGGAAATGTTGTTGGTGAGTCATCACCTTGAATTTGACTGCTTCACATGCTGATTTGTACATCCACATCATCTTCTAGTCGGTCAATTAACATAGGTCATCCCATCTCTGATGACTGGGGATTTTGACTTTGAGCAGCCTTCGACACACCTCATCTGTCTCTGTGTACTTAGTGAAGGTGGGTTTTGTGATGAAAAGATACTTAATCTCTTGTTGAATACTCAGGTCTAATCTCGGAGTTTCCAAGAATGCTTTGCCCGTGATGCTACCTTTTATACCTGTGAACTTGGACCCATCCTTTGTCACTATGAGAATCTTCTATTTATAGTCTTAGAGAGTAATCAACTTATTATTGATCACAAATAAACTTGGGAGACCTTTCTTCTACAAGGATTCAGTCTTGCTGAAAAACCTATGTACCGTGACATCCATTGCCTGAACTCTCTCCTCAAGTTGCAGAATTAGTCCCCTCTTGGTCAAGACTCTCTTAACTTTAAGAATTGTTTCAGTCCTGTCCTCAATTTGCAAGGCTTCCAACTTTTCTTTTGATTTAGAATTTATGAATTTGATTAGCTCGTTGGCCTTTGTAGGCATTTCTCCTAGTTATCCCTTTATCCTGTCGATGGCCTATTTGGATTTCTGCACTAGATCATGTTGTTCAAACATGATTTGTATCAGGGGCCAAATCTATGTCACTGACTGACATATGTCCATCCAAATATTTTCTTTGGCCTCTAACATAGTCTTAGCCATGACTGTTTCTTTCTGTAGTTTCTGAAATTCCCGTTTGAGTTTGTCTGACTTATGCCTTTTAGTGTTTTGTCTGCCTGGAATGTGGAATTCAACTTTTGGAGATTTTGAATCTCTTCTTGTAGTTTTCTGATTTCTTCCCCTTGTAGAGTCATATCTTCCATCGCTTTTTCCAATTAGTCTGCTACATCTGGAATTGTCATTGATGTTGTTGCTGGAATTTCTCCTGTGGTAGTTGATGTTATCGTTGATGTACTGACTCCTGTGATCGAGATTGCATTCAATGGTACGAATTCCATTGGTACATTCTTCTCCTTCTCCTTGGCCTTGTCCAACTCGACTTCCATTTCTTTAATTCTTGTGTTCTACTCCATGATCAACTTCAAAATCTTCTCTTTCTGGCCTTCAGTCCATCTCTTTAGCCTGCGGGTCTTCAGTAGCAGATATTTTAAATTGTTTCCTCAGAGAATATATGTCAACATTCTTCTTTTTGATCAGCTCTTCTGCTGCTTTGATATTTGTCGGATTGTACCCAATTTTGAGCACCAGTTATTCCAGGGACTTAATTTTGTTATCCTTTGCAAAAAATGACACCTTCTCCAGCTTCAACTGAGTCTAGACATTGTTCAATGAAACTTGTAGCTTTGCTGCAGTCGTGGAGGTGTTTTACAAGGTGGAGAAAATCATTTCTCTAGTCTATCTGTGTAAATCCATCTAATCATCCAGATGTATGTCTGCAGCATTGAACTCAAATGTTTCCCTTTTATAATCAGAAATTTTTTTGGGCTTAGGTACCTATGCCTACAAGTAGGCCATGTGCATTCTCCCCTTTTCTGTATCAAAGGAAAATAGTAGTCTATGTTGAGATGTGGATGTTTGTTTCCAAAATTTATCATAGGCATTATTCATCAACATCTTGTTTTTCTTCTTAATCAGGTTATATTTCTCAAAAAGGTTTAGCCCTGCAGCCTCCAGTGCGGCCCTGGTCCTTAATGTTGTATCACCCTGCTTCTTCGACGAGGAGGTAGACATCATCGACTGGCTTCCTGAGGAAAAGGAGAATTTTCCCCTTCCATGACTATAGTAGACTGAGTCTCTTCTCCACCAGACCCGTCAGGTGTATGACTGGTCTTGGGCCTTTTTCTATAAACCTGGAAATCATTTGTTGAGACTTCAGTGACCGAGGGAGTACATATTTCCTGGGTATTTTCTCTGCTGGTGTCTGAGGGGTATCAGTCTGTGCAATGCTAGCAGAAGGGGGCTGCTATTCAATATCTATTAGAGTGTTCTCCTCCCACTCTGTTTGGTTCATGAACTTATTGATCTATGGTTTGGGAACATGGGCGTATGGAGAGATTTTATTCCTTAGTTTGGTTTCTGCAATGATAATATAAGGATTGAAATGCCATGGGAAACTTTGCTTGAACTTCATCTCCAATAAAAACTTGTTTGCTTATTCTCCTGCCACTCTACTATTGCATATGAAAGAACCTATTTGACCTTTAATCTTGAGTTGCTATTTCTTTTTAAAGGCCACAAAATGAATGTCATCAGAGTTGATAATTTGTCTAATGTATTCTAGGGCAAATATCCTGATATGTAGGAACTTTGGCAGCTTGTAGGGGGGCAAATCACACCCATAGACTCTGATCTATGTGTGGTCCTGGTATAAATACCAATCCCCTATTTTATCAAGGTCTGATAGGTGCAGGATCCTCTGAATCTCTTCATTTATTATGGGCTCTTCCCGCCCACTTAACATGCTTACCACTGGATGGTAAAATTGATCGATGAAATGCTTAAAACTGAACTCAGACGAGTTCTTCCTTACCAACGATGTCTAGGATGTAGCCGACTGTGGAATTCCCTCTATGTCAAGTTTCTATAGGAGAAAATAAAACTTCTTTGACTGGAAAAATAGGAACATGTAGGCCAGTATTGATGAATACTAGAACATTCCTTTGGTGGGAAATTTGAAGAGTTTCTTGTGAATGTTATCGGCCAAAAATTGGTTGAAGTTGAACTGGGTAGTGTCTTTCTCTTTGGTGGAGAAAATGGACATGAAACCCAGGATGGGTTCATCCACCCACTCGTCTGAATAATACCCGAGAAGACAACACAAAGAGAAAATTATTTGGTTTCCTTTTGCTGAAAAACATGGAGGAATGGTAAGGGGGATTTTTCTTGGGGAATTGGGTACTCTCAAGGAGGAACAATTCGAAAATTTGTGCTCTTTGGGGAAACTATAACTTTTGGTACATTTCAGTTAAAATTTCAATGGTGAAAGGGGAAAGGATTAAGATCTTGGAATTTTCATTATCTAGTCAATGGCTTCGAGTCTAATGGTAAACAGGGTCTTTCTAGATGATGAGATGATAACTCTGTGTTTGGAAAGATAGTGCGCTTGGCACTTGAGGGCGAACTCAGGAAAATGGTGAATTTGGGGAAAAAGATACAGTGGGAGATTGGAATCCCAAAGTCCAATATCATCACTCTGGTCTAGGAAGGTGTCTCTGAACCATGAGTGTAAATAAGAAAAATCGAATTCGCATTTAGGTTCCAAGATCAGGTAATATTTGTTGGCCAGAGGGATCCATTCGAGGTCGATGGGAGGTGGGAGGAATGGATTTTCATCGATCTCTGAGTGTTTGGACTTTGGTGCCATCACTTTGATTGGTACTTGCAAAAGTCTGAAAGAGAATGACGCTGACTGTAATGTCTAGAGATCAATGGTGGTTGAAGGCTAAAAGGTGAAGAGGATGATGATTTCAACAGTGTCTGGATTGTGAATGGTGAAAAAATAGTGAAAAACGGGATTATCTGGACAAACGGGTATCCGTTGGGGTACGGGGGACAAGTCAATGGGTTTAACAGATATGTTTGGCCGCATTGATTGGCCAATGGATATCTCAGGGATGAGGTGGAGGGTAACAGATATGTGACAGGTTCATGAAGATGATGTGGAGGATAAGGAGTGGAGGACAAGTGAATGGGATGTGATGTGTTATGGGTGATTGGGGGAAAAGGCACGCTGATAGAATAACAACACATGACTTATAAGAGACGGTAGTGGAGTGTGACGTCATGAGGCGACGGTGGTATGGGAAATTGGTATGGCAGTTTACTCGGAGGGGGGTAGGCGGTAACTAATTTGGATCAAGGGGGGTCTGAGTTAACACAAACACACTATGTTAGGATGGGGCTCATCGGAGAATACCACCAACTCGAAGCCCCCCCCATCCATTAAAGGTAGAACGGTTTGGGGAGGGGGGGTCCGATATTACCTGTTGGCTGTAGATCTGAGCACCATTTGCTCATCCGTTGATATAGGTGCACTGTTTAATCACAGAGCGCGAATCACATTACATTGAAAAAACTTAGGATAACACCATTTTGTGGGTTTTTTGTGCTGCTTCTTTTCATTTTGCCACCAAGGGGTTAAAACACAACCTTCTAACATCAAAACAAAGAATATCAACCAACTTTATGCTTGGTTTATTGAAAGGAAAACCAAACTAACCTATGTCCTAATCTATTTACCTAACACATTTAACCCAGATTAGGCCGTTGGACTAAAAATTACTCTACCCTAGGGCTATTTGATCAAGTTTAAATAGTTTGATCAAATTTATTCACTAGCTAATCTAAATAACTTGGCTAAGATTACACAGTTTAGCCAAGATTTATTCACTAATCCTATCAGCATAAATTCAAAATACTTGACCATGGTTAGACTGTATGGCTCAAGACATTCTTATTGCATGGGGTTCATCATTTTTTCATTACCCTCTTTTATTCTTTCTTTCTATTTCTTTTCTTTTTTTTTT
>JZKD02S1718680.1:444642-460185 GCA_000966675.3 Picea glauca
ACCATCACCTAAGAACATTCTAGAGGAGGAATCTTCTAGAAGTAGAACCTTCTAAGAAGTCCTCTTACATTTATTATATCTAATTACCCATTTATTATATCTAACTACCATAATGTGCCTTATTTAATAATATAGTGGACCTAGTCCACCTTACATTGAATGACTTTCACTATTATCACTATGGGCCCTTTGCCCCCCCCCACTACCTCTCTAGCTACCTTACAGACATGTCCCATGTTCTGTATGCCAGTGAAGTTGGCAGTTTGATGTATGCAATGGTCTATATTAGACTAGACATTGCACATGCAGTGGGAATTTTGAGTAGGTATATGTCAAAACCAAGGAAGGAGAATTGGACAGTAGTAAAAAGGGTCTTCAGGTATTTGTGTGGCACTACTAGTTATGAATTGTGCTACTAAGGAAGACTAGGATTGGACAGAGTGTTGGACATACATGGGTTTGTTGATGCAGACTAGGCTAGAGATCTGGATCACAGAAGATCTACAAGTGGGTACACATTTAATCTATTTGGAGGAGCAATCCGTTGGATGAGCAAAAGACATGCTGTAGTGGCACTCTCAACCACAAAAGATAAATACATGACAGTCACTCATGCAATTAAGGAAGTAGTATGGTTACATAGATTGTGTTCAGGTATTGGGTTGGTACAAAAAGCAGTGAGAATAGATTGTGATAGTCAGAGTGCAATATTCGTGGAAAATAACCCTTCTTATCATTCAAAGACAAAGCATATTGATGTTCAATATCACTTTGTGTGAGACATGGTTGAAGAAAATAAGGTGTTACTGGAAAAGGTTGACACTTTGAAGAATATTGGAGATTCATTGACAAAGTCTGTGAGCACAGAGAAGTTCTCATGGTGTAGAGTAACAATGGACATTTCTACCTTGGATTTTTGACTATGTAATCCTGTGAACCCATGTATACAAAGAAAACAACAAGTGGGAGAATGTTGGGTATGTGTGTGTGTGTGGGTGCGTCAGATTTGACAGCTACATATGATGATACCAACTTCCTTTGCTCTTTGTGTCGTGTGCATCGGGCGCTTTCCTCGGGGGGGGCCAGGATTGGTCCCCCCTGGTTATGTGCAATGCCCCAATTTGTTTTGGGCGTTTTTTTCTATTTTATCGGATTTTTGCTATTTTTAACAGTTTTCTAAATTAATTTCAGATTAAGGGATTAGGGTTTTGGTAGCTACGAAATACCTAAAATATTGTATATATTTTATTGTGAATGGTGAAATTAATACAATGAAGAGTTGGAAAATGCGACACCAAGGAAGGTTGGTTTTCTCTCGGTTAAGGGTTTCCAACGTAAATATCTGTGTACTGTGTGTATGAGCCATTGATTAATTTTTGTTTTTCTTAAGAATCTGTATGCAATTCTTTACTTCACAGGTTCAAAACTTACAAGAAGGAGCTCCTTTATCAGTGGTAACCTAGGTTCCCGTTACATGATATGTCAGGGAAGACCTTCTGGCAACAACTAGGGTAGGATTTTCATTCATGGATGCAACTATGGATAATATACAAAGGTTGTTCCAACATAACGAGGAAAAGGAAATGATGATCAAAGAGTTAGAAGAGATACTCCAGTAAGTTAAGATAGATGAAAGAATTCTTCTCAATTTTAAATCCAATGCGGAAAAAGTGATAAATGAATTGGAAGGTGCCATCATCGACATGTATTCCAACCTACATCTATTCCAAAATGTGGTTGCAAAAATTATTGAACAAAACAACCGTATACAAATGAAACTGACACAATACAACACTATCCAGGAAGGTATAACAAACATTGATACTTAGATAATAGAAAATCATGATGCACCTCCAAAGTTGTATAGGCCCTCGAAATTAGCGAGTAAGTCAGATATGTATGCACTAGACCATTGCCAACAGGTAGGGAAATGAGCAGACAAAGAAGTAACCAAAGCAATGGGGATCTGTTTAAGAACTCATAAAGCTACTCAAGAGTTGATAAGGCATGGTCCGCTCCCAAGGTTAGACGAACTTGAGAATAATTTGGTCATGGAAGAATTATTGAATGTAGTTAAGAAAAGTACAAGTAGAAGGAAGAAAATAGTTGAAACATGAACTATCGTCTCAACAGATCTTATTGATCAACATTTACTATATCCAATGAAGCTCCATACTATGATATATGCTTACATGACAATATTGGAGAAATATATGAGTTCCTTGGATGATAGCATTTCCATGATCGAAAAAATGTTGGAGCAACTATCTTACAGGATGATTGAGTCACTGTATAACTAGTTGGAAGTTTGGACGACTTATCTCTGAAGAAAATGTTCATAGGAAATCGACAAACCATTGTTTTCCCTTTTGCCTTTTCCTAACTACCTCAAGTTTCATCCTTTTTGCCACTTGTCACGAGAGAAGGAAATGTGAACATTTTTGTAACTACCTCTTCAAGAAGAAGGCGAAAAGACAAATACGAGTTACTATTCTTTGTATAAAAAAGACTAGAGACTCTCTTAATTAGGACTTTTTTTTTGGCTTTTCAAGCATTGTATAGACCCAAGAAGAATTTCAAGAACTTATACAATGTTAATAAATATTGAGAATTCCTCAGGGCCATCATGTTATAGAAGGAATTCTGTGTAGAAACTGATCAAAGATTTGAACTACTTCAAGTGAATATGTTTGTTGTTTCTATGGACTGTAAGGATGCTTTGTTTGTTGTAGACTAATTCTTATGCAATCTTAATCATTTTGCAGTTATCAATATTTCTTTGAATATTTCCATGCCTTTAGATTTATGAGTTATTTCAGTATATGTCATTGTAATCTGAACTAATCTGATTATATACTTATATATGTTATTTCTTCCAATATTTCTCTTTTTATATAGCTAATTGTGTTAAAGTTGTTTTAAGTTTTGGTTGCATTATAACTCACCGGTTACGTTAGATTTGATCCTAGATAGGATAAGATAACATAGATTAGTTGTATTTACATACATGGTCTTCATCTACATCTATGCATTGCACCCATCCACCTCATCGATACACTGGACCTTAAACAGTAATAAAATCAAGAGTTAACAATAAATGGCAACCAAGCCAAATTCTGGATGGGACTCCTAATGCAAACAATGTGTAGTCTAATTGGGACTGTATACTGGGTAGTACCCCTTGCTGTTGTTGGGCGAATTTGGACCCCTCAACACTTTCCTGCATCTTCCCCTAACAATATGCGTGATATATGATCTGGTCCTACATTCAACTTCCCTGGTTTCACTATGAATTCAAAGTCATATGCCTGAAATAATAAGAGCCACCTGCATATTCTCCCCCCCAACATTGGCTAGTTGACTAAGTATTTTAATGAAAAATGGTATGTATACATCTTGAAGTGAGATCCCTATAGATAATTCTTGAATTTATGTAGTGCATAGAACATCACCAATCCTTCCCATTCCATGATTATATAGTTCTTCTATGCTATAGACAACTTCCTGCTTGCAAACGAAATGAGGTGATCTACGACTCCTTCCCCTGGATAGGATAGTAACGCATCCAATGCTATGGACGATGCATCCACATGTACATGAAACTCCTTGTTCCAATCTGGAAAAATTAAAATTGGCACGGTCACCAACTTCTGTTTCAGGGTGTCCAACCCCCTCTGACAATCTTCATTCCATTGAAACTTCACTTCCTTCTTTAGTAGATTCTCCATCAGTGTTGTGATCTATGCATACCCCTTGATAAATTTCCTATAATAACCTGTATGACCCAACATCACCTTCAGTTTTCCGACTAATATAGGTGGTTCTAACTCCAAAATGACTGCGATCTTAGATGGATCTACCAATAGTCCCTATTTGTAGACTACATGTCCCAACAAAATTTCAAACGATGAACAAAAAATGAACTTCTTCAAGTTCAATGAAATCTGACATTGCCTGTACTGATCCAATATAAGTCTAAGAACTTGTATATTATCCTTCAGTAGACTGAACACCATCCAACCATCCAAGTAGACTTCTAGGAACTCATGGATGAACTTCTTGAATGTTGCAACTACTACCTTGGAAAACACTGGAGGGGAATTCTTCAATCTAAAGGGCATGACTATGTACTGATAACTTCCCCATTCCATCGCAAAAGTGGTATTGTATCGATCTTCCTGTGCGATCCTTATCTAATGGTATCCATAGAATCCATCTGTAAAAGAATAAGTTTCCTAGCCTCCTATGTTCTCCAGTACCTCATCCGTGAATGGTGTTGGAAATGGGTCATGTAAACATGTGTCATTTAACTTCCTTAGATCTACACGGATCTTGATTCCTCTTGTCTTCTTTTCCTACACCACCATTGAAATGATCCACTCAGATTGTTCTACCAGTTCGATGATTCTCGCGTCCAACATCCTATCTATTTTAGCTTTTACCTTCTCCTCATACCTCAGATTTATCCTGTAAGGCTTAGCTCCTGGTTTTAGTGGAATCTTCATGTCACCTAAGTCTCCTGCTATTCCCTTCATCTCTGAAAAATTCATTGGAAATAGGTCCTAGTATTCTCACAGTAAGTTTGCAACCTTCTCAACTATCTCCTCGCTCCAATAGTCCCCTATCCGGGCAAACTTGGGATTCTTTGTTGTCCTAATGTTTACCTTCCATTTTTTTATAGGCTGTGTATATGCGGTGGATTTGAGCTTCGATCCTTCTATGGTTCATTCTCCTTCTGTCTTATGTATCTGTACATTCCTAGGATATTGTCTATCATACTCTTCCTTGGCTACATTATAGCATTCCAGTAGCTCATGGACAATCATCTTGGCTCTATGCTCGCTGCATATTGGTATCACCTCCATCGTCTCTTCTTCCGAGAAGATCTTTGTTCGAATCGCCTGTAGCATTGTATCTATGGATGGAGATTCATGCTCAAATGTAAATGTGATTTTGAACCTCTGGATCAGTTCTTCCCATCTTGTTATCTCCCTACATATTTCCAATTCCAAATACCGGTTCTTCATAATTGTGTCTAGTGTGTGGATAAATCTGTGCGTCCACTTTGTCTTCGGTATAGAACCCCACAAATCTCTACACTGTTGCACATGACCTACTGAATCACTCTCCTATGTATATTTTTGTGCTATCTTTTCTCCCTCAGTGCCAAACCTTATTTTCATTAGTCAACTGCATTGTAACCAGTCTTTCATTCCCTCTCTGTTTGCAACCCACCATTTGGTTGGATTTTATTTTAATACCACATCTAGAGCTAACAAAATTTTCTTTTTGGTACCTGCAACTCAAATTCTTTTACAAACACACTTATATCAGTTAATCCATTATACTTTGGTGGTTTACATAGCTCCGTTCCAATCCAATGCAAGGATCGTGTGATGTGCGCACATCGTCAAGTTGACACTTCATGCATTCTTTGTTGCCAATGCTCTAGACCTTCTTCGGAATCTGATGCACATAAACTGATACTTTGTCAACTCAATGCACCATCTGCTATCGGATTGACATAATCCTCCATCCGCGCAGTCATGTTATATAAATTATCAATGTCATTCCCTCTTTCTAGTTATATGTATCTCTTTCCTTCTGATGGGCCCAAGGGTGCAGTGACTTTCAAATATCCAACTTCAAATATCATCTCCCTTCTCTTCAAGTTGATGATCGCTTGGTTATCAAAATCCCATTCCAGTCCCATCTGTGATGGATATGGTTGATTGTTGTCCACAATATCAATAACTTCAAAGTCTTCCATGTTGCATACCCCATCTATGTTCACAAGTACTCCTGCTAACAGACCAATCATAACTATTTTGTGTTGATTCACTAGCTTTCACTACACATGAGACCATACCAACTTGGGTTTTCCCATCAACTCCCATGTCTTCTTAGGTAATTCATTCACGTTAGAACCTAAGTCCAAAATAATATTATCCACATCATTTTGTCCAATCTGCGGACTGAATCTGAATTCTTCATTGGTTTGCTTCCTGTGCAGTACCTAATTTACCATCCTTTGTGTGACATGAGTTTCCATTCCTTTTGTACACTGATCAATCATGTCATATAATGTATTCAGTGCAACTTCATCTTTGATTAGATCTAAACAATTTCTCAATAATTCTATTAGCGAACTTACCTTCCCCGTTGGCTTCTCTAGCATTGCGCGATCTTCTCCAAAAGGTGTCGTTGAAGTTGATACTCCCCAATCCGTTCCAAGTACTTCTTTCCTTTCCCTGTGATATGTCTCCTTTTATTGGTGAGGATTAAAGGCTGGTATGGGTCCTGCTGAATTTTTTTACCCATTTTTCCGTGTGCTTTCCTTCATTTGTCCTACCAATCCCTGTTCTAGCTCCTCCGTGCATAAAAATGACTACTCTGGATCCTTCATTGCATCTTTCAGATGATATCATATGTACATTTTGATTTGGATTTGGGTTCTGGTTTCCTCTAGCCTGCCACTTCGCCAGTAGTTGGGGATAGTCTTCTGTTGAGTGATTCAGTGCTCTGCAATGTGTGCACATCATACATGGATTCTGGCAGTCGCAGACCAGGTGTCCAGGATGATTACAATTGTAACATATAATCAGTCCTCTTCCAAAATTCCCTCTACCTCGGCCTTGACCAAAGTTTCCTCTATTCCTTTGATTGAAACCTCTTTGATTGTTGTATTGCAGACTCCTCGCTTCTGCTACAAAATTTTCTTCCTAAATCATGTACATATCGGATGTGTGCTCCCTCATTAAGTCGAATGCATGGAAATCATTCTCCTCGCGTCCTACAGATTTGAAAAAATTGAAAAACAAGTTGTTAGGTGTACTCTGGTACTTTTGTAGTAGCGGAAACTCAGTTGGGTGATGGTCCCATTTCTTACATATCTCACAATATCCTCCTCCCGATAATGGATTCGATGCTCTGATTGCCAAATATTGTGCGAATGTTGGGAATTCGTCATTGTGATGGCCTTCGGTCCTACATTTTGTATACCAAACTTGTTCACGTTTCTTCTTTCCTTTTGTTAGTTTTGCCAATTGAATTGTTAATGTAGCCACCAGAGATGACTCTAGTTTCATTGCAATATCTAATGCCTTAGTCTGCGACGCAACCTTCTTCTAGATCAATGGCCTGCGAATGTGTGGTAGAAGCCCTACAATAAACCATTCTTGGTGCTATTGATCTAGGATCTAGAAAATTAATCTACTCATCACATCCTTAAATCTATGGTCTTAATCCCATACCGACTCTGTTTGTACTTATTTGATCTCCTTCAATTCTATTATGTACTGCAACTCCTACTTTGGCTTCTTCAACTCCTTCAATAGCGATTTCTTAATCTTTGCCATTTTCCTAGCCTATCCTATAGGTGTGGTTCTTTGTAGCTTCATATACCATACTAGTGCACAACCTCTAAATGTGGTTGTTAACTTTGCAATCTTCACAATTTCATCCTGTACATTCTTTGTGGCCCAAATCGTCTCACAAACAAACAAGTGTTGTTCTAGGTCCTCTAACCCAATTCCTTGGAACTCCGACAATCGAAGATTATTATCCACCCCAACCATGATGTTCGATGTAGTCCCTCCTCTTGGTGATGCTGGTTGACTCTGATTATGATTCTATGCACTACTGCCACTATTCTGACTGCTACTACTTGGTCCTCCTTGGCTAACTACAATTTCTTTTGAAAAATCTTCAAACGTTGCTTTTGATTATGGTGATGCACATGAGGTCATGGATTCGACACATGATCTTGTTTGAGTAGGATTTTCTGGCTCTTCTATTATCATAATGGATTGGAACTCCTCTTCTTCTCCCCTTAGGTATGGTACCTCCATGATTCAGACTAGTGCACAAGTTTCTCTCCCCTCTGGCTCACTACACGACTCTCTTCTCTTAGCCTTGATATTTTACCTCTTGTACCTCCTCCCTCTGCGCAACTCTCCAAAATCATATCCTTCCTCTGGTATATCTTCTTCTTTCATCCTCAATCCCTCCCTGCCTCTTTCATTTCTTCCTTCCTTCTCTCAGATGATCATCTTGTCATCCCCCTATGTGTGTGAACCCCTTAGCAGTCAAATTTCATTATCATCACGTGCTTCTCACACAATAGCATATTTATCCACGTATTTAATGATTTCAAGAACCTCCTGCACGGACCTTTGAAAAATCCCCTTTCCACAACATTGTATGATTGAATAAAATCTACTGCAAACTTTGCAACATAACCACCTCGTACGCTATCCAACCAAAAATCAATTGCTCGAGTAGTTGGGTTACTTATAGAATTCAACTGCCTTACCAATTCAGGAGTCCCATTCCTAGTGCTATGGAAATGGAACCATTTGATGGAACTGAACCTTCCAGTTTTCTCCACTAACATTTCTAGCTACTTTGTCAGAATAAAGAGAAATTCGATAAAGAAAATTTCATGCAGATCTATGAACACATAACTTTGCAGCCATTCCTTGTCACTCATTCGAGGGTTTCTATTCTCTTTTCGTTTCCTTCCTTTCCAACCATTATGATATCTCCTTCTTATTCTACCTCCAAAACATCCCCTTAATCACAAAGTCCTGGTCTCGACAACGAAACCACTTGTTGGCGCTGTTCCGTCTGTAGGTTGTAAGACCCAAGGTTTATTTTATCTAAGCCCAACAAAACCCACTAGTCATCGACCCTTTCAGAATCACCTTGTTTCACATATGAAGTCTCACCTGAGGTATCTATGGGGACTGCAAGAACCAGGCTTCTGTAGTAGTAAGGAAATGGGAGGAAAACATTCGGTTCATTCTTCCTTATTATGTTGTGTGCATAACTCTTAACTGGTTAGTTTTTAACTTACTCATGATTCAAATTCCCATGCTTATCATATCCCATATTACTATATATATTTGCTACTGTCACAATCATGAATCATTGTACCATACTTAACTATCCTACAAAGCTATTCTAAGATGCATGTAAAGAGTATTCATAACCAAACACAAAAAAATAGACAATACATGATTCCATAACATATCTTTATCATTCCTTTATTCATCCTTCTTAACCTTTGACTGTTACATTCAAGAACTCTAGAACTCAGTATCAATCAACAATTACCAGACTATAGCATAACCTAATCTATCATAAAACTTCATCAAAATAGTACTTAGCTGAACCGACAACATCAACAACCACAACAACAACAATAACAACCACAACAACAACAACAACCACAACAACAACCACCACAAATCTCCCAACCTGTTACATATTTATACCAAAATCTAGGGCTAAAATCCCTAATCTATTCATCCCAAAAATATTCCAATACAATGCATGTCCAGCTCAATTAACTGGTTGTTCGATGCCTTTCTTATTCTTTTCATCCTTCATGTTACTTTTCTGTTGTTCTTCTATTTCTGGAATGTTGAGCTATCATTCTCTCTTTATGCTTTATTTCCTTGCTTTATTCTTCTGGCTTTATTCTTCGAGCTGTGCACTGTCTTCCTTTTGCGCACTTTCCTCCTTCTGCGCACTTTCATTGGATGCACCTGAGCCGCGTGCTTTCTAGCTTTCCTTTTTCTTCCACACACTTTTCATATACTTAGGATTTTTCCTCAAAACTTTATCAAAATTGCAAAAAATGTTTTCAAGACTACCTGTCCAACACGTAATAAGGTGTTCTATAGTTGAATTATAGATCCTAAATATGGATTATACTTTATCTATTTTTTGTGGCTTTTTTAGTGATACACTGATCTTGTTTTCCAAAATTATTCCAATATAACTTGGATAAAAGGGGACTAATCATAATGATCCCATAAATAGAGAGATTATTTTTATCCCTACTTTTAAAAATAAGTACAATGAGGCTTTGAGCACATGCTATAGGGAATCCCTACTTGACCTCTAAATTTAAGAGCTTGTGGATGTGAGGGATGAAGATAGACCCTCCAATTTTTAAGATTCCTACTTGGTAGTCTTCGATGTCCTTACCTTTCAGTTTTGTGAGTTGGATAACTACAAACTTTATGTCTGATAGATAAAAAAAATCTTCCTCTGTAGAAAGGTTTTGAATGTTGTCCAATACATTAAGGGATTCATATATATTTTTAAGATATGAATTCCAGTCCCTCAAGGGAATCATATTGCTTTCTTTAGTTTTATAATTCAAAATTTGGCTCCATAATTTCTTAGGATCTAACTTAGATAGGTGCAAAAGACTCTCTTGCTTTCAATTTATATAGTTCCTTTTTTCGCCCTTTAATTAGAGATTTGTACCTATTTATCTTGTTGGATTTCAAGGACTCATTAGAAGCACTCCTAATGGATTTTCTAGCAATATTACACTCTTTATCATGCCAAGGGTTGGTTATTCTATTTTCCTTTTTACAAAACACCTCGATAGAGAACTTAATAATGGAAGTAGAGAGAGTTTTTGTAAAATTCTGATAGAGGTCTTCAATATTGTCCTTATTTGATAAGAGCTTTAATTCATTATTTAAATTCTTTAAAAAATAATCATCTTTATTTTTTTCAAATCTCAAGTGCATTTGGTTATCATAATTCTCTTCAATGGGACTTGTTACCCTCCAAGCATAGGGGTAACTAAGGAGACAATGCCTCGAGGCCTGTATTTAGTAGGCATGGAGTGGCAAGAGCTAAATGATTAGTTGAGCCCACATTTGAATAGACAAATCCCCTCCTCTCCACCACACATCACCACCCATCATCAACAACATAGAAACATCTGCCACACCATATTGGTCCACATAGGACAATAGGTCTTGCTTCATAAGGTAACAAGTCCAGTCTCATGGTAAGTGTCACTTTAATAATTGAAGCATTTGAGCATGTTGCAAAGGGTCCTTTATTGAGTATGGAACACTTGCTTGGAAATTATACTTTTTGCATTATTTCACCTTGGTGGTTGACATGGTATTATAATAAGTTGGTCACCCTCGATAAAAGGGCTGATATTGGGGGGTATCCTTGAAGGGTCATTATACCATTCCCATTCATACTTACCACTTTCCACACTTCTTCCCCTCCGTTTCATCATCTTTTGGGTTTTTGGGTTCAATGACCCCAAGAAGGGACTGTACCTTATTTCATGGGAAGGAGATGAAGGCCCATAGGTGTCGTAGCTTGCACCATAAAATTCAAAATTCATAATTTATCCTTCTAGATGCTTGCCCTAAGGTCTTGAGAGCCATGCAACGCTTCTCCATAAAAATGAAGGACCTTGAAAAATAAAATAAATAAAAATGTCTTGTTTGATGGGGGAATGCATTGCGGTGTCCTTTAATTTCCAATGCATATGGAAGCCATTGTGTTCTAACTTCAAGTGGCATTGCGATGTTCTTTTTCTTTCAATTGCACATATTACTCAATGCTTGGACCACAAAAAAAATTGAAAGACAAATAAAGGGCTTGGAAAAATGTTGCATTGCAAACGAAGGGATGCAACACAACCTCCACAAAGGCACCCATAAATGATAAAGTATGAGATCTTGATACATCAAGAACCCCATGCCCAAGAGTATTTCCCCCAAACCACCTCATACTCACTACATGGTCTAGAGAGGGTCTTCTTGGGAAACATTCATTGACTTGGGGATTGGCCTACCCAATAGGGCACCATGACACCCCTCCCATACCTAAATTTGGAAAAGTTTATAAGGTCTTTGAGCATTTGTTTAATTTGAAAAGGGGATACTTAATGCACTTGTTTGGGTGGTTATTTTATTAAAAGTGGCTTACTTGGAATGGTTCATATGACTTGTGGACCCTTGAAGGGAATATTTTATTGTCTTTGTAGGACCTTAACTGATGAAAGTCATTCATGAAGGGACTAAGCCACTTGAAATTTCATAGGGGCTTGAAATCCAATTGGATGGATGATGCACCCCATATATTGGAGGCCTAGGATAATGAACGTTGCACCTTGGCTGATGTCCCTAGCACATAGATGAGGCTCAGAAATATGAAGAGAAGAGGATGCCACCCTCCTATGCCCAAATGTTCCTCTTGGGTAGCATGATGTCACAATTTTGAGGGGAAATTTGGCACATTTGGTGCACTTGGTGGTGTTGTGGGCTTGAAGCCCCACATTATAACTTGATTTGGGGATGACATAACACCTTCCTAGCTTGACGTCCTAGCCTTTGGAGGCTTATATTCACATGTGCAACCTTGGATAGGATATTTATGGGCTTACATGCCATCATTATGTTATTTTTGGTCATTTTGTAGCCTATGTGGGCAAAAAGACCAAAATGATTTGCTAATTAAGCATTGTAACTTTGGTTTTAGCCTAAAATTATGGATTTAATTGTAATGTGGACAAACTGTGAATTGGGTTTTCCTCTATAAATAGAGGCAAGTCATTTGTCACTTGGATAACTCATCACTTGATAATATTACTCTTTGGACTACAATTTCGGCCTTCTTGGGGAATTTCAATCTCTCTTTTTCTTTTGCAAATGGATGAAAAGTATTGTTTTGGAAGCTTTAAAGGCTAGCGATTTCTTTTGGTGGTCTCTCTTGGCAAATCATTGGATGATTTATTGGTAGTAAAGGTTTATTGCATGATTTCTCTTGGATTTGGTGAGTAATTTATGCAATCTATTGTTATCTTGTTTGTTTAAATTCAAGAGTGGTATCTTAAACCCTAGGAGGAGTAAAAAGGCTTATACCCTCCACCAAAATTTGTTCCTCCTTGCTATTGAAAGACTATAAGGATTGCAACAAGGAGTAAGAGGGTTTACACTCTTGTTGCAAGGCTTGGCTAGGTTTATTTATCTAGTGAGTAAGAGGGTTTACACCCCTAGAATATTTTCAAGCCCTAGTCCATCTTGATTTTTAGGATAAACGATTTGGAAGGAGATAGGTTTCTTGGGTTTTATAAGGTTTTAACTCTCAATAAATCATATTCTCTTCTTTATTTCTTAACCTAGTCTTAAAAAAAGAGACTCCATTCACCCAATAACATGACACTAATATTTTCATTGGAGAATTTAACATCCCCACTGTAATCCACAATTTAATTAATTTCTAATGTAGATATAATATGTGGCTACGACCAAACAATGTAATATGTAAATTTCTATGTTTTAATAATAAAAATGTGATGCCAGTTGCTAAGGGGACATGGACAAATATGGGGGGATGAATTAATCCACCAGAGAGGGGAGAGTCTAGGATAATGGTCAATATGGGTCTAAGGGGGGATTACCCATGTATATTAATTCAACCCATTTTCCTAAATTTGCTATTGGTATATGAACCTTCTGATTTTTGATTGAGTGTTCCCAAAGCCAACCATTGAATACATGCAAGAGGGTGGGTGTGAGTGGTCACATGCCAAAGTTATTGGGCACATGGGGTTTTAGTACAATCAACTTGGGGAAGTGTGTGAGTGAAACAAGTAAGAAAAAGGAGAGGAAATTCATATGGGAAAGGACAACAATTTTACATAATGAGTTTTTGTGCATGAGGAGAAAGTAGAGAGAAACAACAAGAGCTTGACGCTGGTGCATCCATGGAGGGAGAATTATAGAACATGATGGAGTGTATTTGGATTAAATTGGAGCTGAATATTGGAGAGCCAGGTTGTCATGCCTGAAGAGTGGACTCTTGAGTGAGTTGCACTAAAACAACAAGTGTTTGTTGGTAGTTTTCCTGGCATCAAGTTCCCTTGAGTTTCCAGCTGAGAAATTCCTAGCTACCTATTCCAGAGAGACCTTGATAAATGAATGGAATTCCCAAGGGACCGAGATTAGTGAAGGAGTACATTCCTTGGGTTTGGCAGGTCAAGAGGAAGAGAACTGGTGGAAAATAGGGATAATTGTAGGATAATACCAGTGGGTTGTGAGTTTTCTAAGATGTGAGTGGATAATGAGAGACCATCCTCTTTTATGGATTACTAGCCTCAACTCGGGGGTGGATGGTTGTTGATATTTGGAACAATCAGTCTACGGTTGGGTGGAACATCCATCCCAAGCAACTGGTTACACAACAAATTTAAAAGATAAGTATTTGATCTATTTTTTTGTCTTGTATTTATGAGTTAAATTGTTGTGCATGAACTCTGTGTATTTGAGAATGATTTATATGTTGTTGTGTTGATCTACTTAGCTGAATTTAATGTATAATTTAGGGTGTTGTGGATGCATGTAATAAATTTTAATAAACAATAGTTAAATCTGTATGTAAATTGTAGCTGGAAGCTACATGAATTTATTTAGATAATAAATTTTTTGTTTTTGTAAGTTTTTCACACCATAATGTACCTCGGTTGGGCTAGGGGATGAAACATTATGGTATCAGAGCTTTTGGTTTCTAACACTGGGCTTGTATGGGCTCAAACCAATGGGAATTTCAAAAATTTGCTATTGTAGTTTTTGTCTGTGACAAATTGGGGAAAACTAGTGAAACATTAGAGAGAAATCCCCAAATTCATGAGCAAGATTCAAGTTCAAATGAATTAGAGTTGGTTAAGAGGTTTAATGGAGCCAATATGCAAATTTTTAGAGCTGAATTCGACTTGCAATGGTCGAATTTTGAGTTTTAATGGCTGCTGTAGATTTGTAGGAAGTTTGATGAATCGACGATCGAGATCGCTTTTGATATCGAGATTGACGACTGAGATTCGTCATGATGAATTTAAAAATTCAGAAGGTTTCGACCGTTTGAAAGGTTGAGTATATCAACAACCATGATTCAATTTCAAAGGTTTGTGAAGTGGAGTAGATCAACGATCTATATTAATTTCGGTCGTTGGGAGGTCGGAGCAGAATCGATGACCAAGATCATCTCAAGTGAGAGATCGATAACCGATATTCACCTAGGTTTTTGTTGAAATTTTCTAAGTGTTGGAAGTTTCCAAGAGAAACAACTGACAGTTGATGGTCCGGTCAATGGAAGAGACAAAGAGTTCATTTGGCCAAAAGAAATCGCCAATGGTTGATGGTTGGTGGTTGACCAAATTCAACGAAGTGGTTTTAGTCACTGAGAGAAATATTCAATGGGATGATGGTTGGGTGTTAGTCAAAATCAACGAAGTGTTTTCTAATGTGGAAGAGAAATCGTTGATGGATGATGGGCCAATGGTCGGGCGCCGACTGAATTCGATGAGGTGTTCAGGTCGTCCAAGAAATCGATCGATGACCGATAGAGAAAAAAGGGTGATGAATTGTAATGCCACATCAACATCCATGTGTCATTCCGCATCATTCAAGTTTAAATATCAGAATGATGTGTCATGCCACATCAATAGTTGCCACGTCAGCCCATAAGTGGCCGATGGACGATGGTCAGGTCGACCAAACTAGAGAAGTGTTTCCTTAGTCGATAGGGATGACCAACGGTCTATGGGATGATGATCGAGCATCAATTTAATTAGTGAGGAGTGTTGGATCATGTTTTCATTGATGCCAATGGTTTGATTACTCGGGAGATTGTTGGATCATATGTCATTGATGTAAATGGTTTGGTTTGATTGATGTCATTGGTTGATGTCAAGTAATTGATTGATATGAT
>JZKD02S1718680.1:465759-485296 GCA_000966675.3 Picea glauca
GTTGTACTCTATTCAGTTGTTGCTGATAAACCCCAAGGATTGTAGTCCATAATAAAAAGAAAATTGTACATACATATTGTGTTCTTTGTGTTCATTGTGGTGATGACTTGTTGATAATATATTTCTGATATATGTTGCTGATATGTGCTCACATCTAACTGGTTATAAATGACAAAAATGGGTAATGAATAAATTTTGAATGCTAATTGATGAGTTTTTGTGCAAGAGGGAAGTTTTGGGAAAAAGAGCCCCACACTCATTCACCCCTCCTCTAAGTGTGGTAGGTGTGTCCAACAAGGAGTTCCATTCACCAGTGGAATTATCAATGATTGATGGACGATAGTCGGATTGAGCGGTTTAGCACTGTGTGCAAAACAATTATTAAGGAAATGGGTCGATGGCCGACAATCGGGTTGGCAGGTTGGGAAAGGTGTTGTGCGCACCAAAGGATAACATCAGTCATCAAATACCGATAGAGTTAGATCAATGACTCAAATTTCACCTGATTTTGAGATCAATGGCTCATATTTAAGGGTTGTTAACACAATAAAATAGTCAAATTTATGTGAAATTTTGTGGTTTTTGAAGTTCATTAACTTTCTAGACATTTTTGAGGGCCCAAATGACGTTTTTATCCAATCCAGAGTGTACCGAGGTATACTTTGTCTTTTCAATTCAAATAAAGGAACTTGGAGAGAGTTATCCAATGAGATAAACTGTTTGCAAAACACAACTCGTATCAGAAATTTACAACCAAAACAGTAAGGGTAAAATTTTGGCATCAAATTACTACTTGAAAGGAATAAATCCATGCTCAGAAGTCTGTTTGGGATGCAAGAGTAGTCTATGGAAATCTTATGAACCATAGAAGAAAACCATGGATTTAGATTTTATATATGGGTACTTGAAAATGCGCATGAAGAAAAAGAGGACACCTGTAGCATATAGGGATAAATTGGGAAAAACAACCTAAAATTCTCCAGACCATAACTTTCAGCTCGGAGCTCGGATTTGAGAAAAGGAATATTGGTTAGAAAGGTATCGAAGAGTAGAAGACATATATCAACCCATAATCTTGAATTGGGCATTAAAAGTTTCCATAAATTAATAAAGAGATTTCTGTAGTAGTAAATGAATGGAAAATTGCAGCATGTGGATGTAATAACTTTTCGCTCATAACTCAGATTGAGGCATGGAAATAGCCGTTGGAATATATTTCATAGAGGAATGCATATAAGGAATCATAATTTGAATTGATGCAATTTGTCCTTCATAAATTAATGAAGAAACAACATATATTCCGATGAATGAAATGTTTTATGTTATGCATGTTGTAACAATAATTATTACATGCACATTTCTTGCCGAATTAGAGGTACATGAAGGAAAATTTTGTTCCTATATGAGGATTGGCGTTATGAAAGATGATTAAGGATATTATAGCCATGAGGAAGAGATTAGAGATCTTCATGTCACTATGGGGAATGTTGAGATAGAGGCAAATGGAAGAAGAGATAGACATGAGCATGTCACTATGAGAAGCCTGCATAGGGAAGTGTAGAGATATAGAGATGATAGTTAAAGGATTGTGAAGGCTAATGAAGAGATACTTTGGAGCTTAAATATATTGCATAATCAAGTCAACAAACACTTTGGCACCAAGAAAGCAACTAGTGCTAGACAAGTGTCAACATCTAGATCTCAAAGCAAAAGGGATGATCATGGAAATTATAGTGTTTGATTATGTTGTCATTGACGTTAACTAATTGGTGTCAAAGAGTTGAAGTCTTGTCATAGTATCATTGATGTATTGGTGTTGTCATATATGTAATTGATGTAAAATATGTCAAGTGGTGTCATAGTGATGTATTGTCATGGATTAATGTATAGACGAGATTGTTGGATTACTGAGAGGGGGGGTGAATCAATAATAGCGTAATTATAGTCCTTTTTCTCCAAATAATCCAAGTGTTATATCAATGTAGAATTATTATCCAATAATGAGAAATAAGAAATGAACAATCACACACATACACAATACACCAGTGTTTTATGTGGAAGCCCAAATCGGGAGAAAACCACATAATGCTTTTTCTTATATGTCTTGAAGAATTGCATTCATTGGAAGCACTGACTTCCTTTGTTTTCTAGATGAAACTAGAAATATGCTCCAACCTCCTAGTTTCTCAGGCTACAACCTGAGGGAAGCTCCAAATCCCCAATTCCTTGGCTACAACCAGAAGGAGTCTACAACCCCCTATGTTCTCCGGCTACAACCGGAAGGTGGCTACAACCACCTGTCCTTGCCCCGTGCAACTGCCCTGAAGTATAAGTAGAATGATGGAACCACTATCAACCTATCACTGTGAGAGATACTGTTGAACAACTGTATCAACTTGTACCACTGACCTGTATCCAATCTATACAACTACCCTGTAATCAATTTGTACCTAAACTGAACATGTATCTACAAAAATACATGTACATGAACTATAGTGATGCATCCCGCGTATGTACGTGCCTTATCTGTTATGAAGCCCACGTATGTATGCGCCTTATATTTTATGCATCCTGTGTATTCTTTTTGGAACTAGGGTTTCCCTTCACTTGAAAACTTCTGASCCTCTGTAACTTCTTTCACATAGATTTGTATTATGTCACTGTATCCAGACTGTAACTGTACCCTGTGCATGCATTCTCATACATAACATTTACTCAATACAAATATGTCTCTCTCTAGTCATGTTCCATATAGGTGTGTGAAATCATGAACATGTATACTTTCCCTCACATGATCTTAGTTATCAAACCCTTTCTGATATTCAACCTCTCAATACATCAACAAATACAAGGTCTCAACCATGTACCATAAAACCTTTATCCATGTGCCAAGAAATACAAGAGTGCCTCAACAAGAAGTATCAATGATGAATATACCAGTATTGTATCTCAGTAGATTTGACTTATGCAGAAGATCCCATGTAGCCACTAGTCTCTCTAGGGAGAATCTTCAAATCTCCATTGTGATTCCTCATGCATAGTACATAAAAATCCAAMTATTCATAGAAAGAAGACATACCTTTTGAACTAATGGATGGATCTGATGTATATGAGCACTTTAGACCTTCYTAGGAGCTTGATCTCAGAATATAGAACCTCTKCATCTTCATCTTCTCAAGTTTCATGGATTTACCAACATGTACTCACCCTGTACACAACCAACCCACGTACGTACACTCCCTATACACAACCAACCCGCGTACTGTATGCACCCTATACACAGACAACTCATGCATGCCTAAGAAAATAGGGTTTTCTATAAATCTGAGAATTTCACCGTCAACCCTTCATGCTACCTCAGACGTTTTCCACTTCAGATGTATCCACAAGTATTTACAAGAAGCTTTACAAAAGAAAAATATACATACAATATGTACAAGTGTTTCATTAATGAGTGAGATTTGCCTCTTATTTATATCTTCATGTAGCCTTACACTTTCCTTATTTTAGGGCTTCTCCACTTAAAATAATTTCTTTTGCAAGACACTTTGACTCTTGGGGGATTCTATAAGACTCATGAGGGTTCTCCAACTTCATATGGTCATAACTCTCTAACCGTGAGGAGTTATGTGAAATTACACGTACCACTAGAAATGACATGACAAGCACTATGAATATAGGAGAGTTTCACTGACAAATTCACTATCCTTCATCTCATTATTCCACAATTAAGCATGGTTTCTCTAACCATATTTCTAGGATAACTCAATCCGTAAAGTGTCTTCCCATGAGGGATTTCACCATAAGGGGACCACTTTGGAGTTCATCCATATGTACTTCTTATCAACCATGACAAGACAATAATGAGTCATATTTACATCAAACAAACTTGGGTCCATTACCCAAACCTTTGTGCTACCGGGCTTTCTTCAAGGGTTGACATCAATGACAACCAACCTTAATCAATAGGGATGATGTAAAGGTTGGTCATTGTTGTCTTTTCATGGTTGATAGGAATAACCAATTGGATAAACTCCAAAGTGGTCCCCTTATGGTGAAATACCTCACGAGAATACACTCTTGGATAAAGTTCTGAAAGTGGTCCCCTTATGGTGAAATCCCTCATAGGAAGATGATTTGGGAAGTCCAAAGGGTTAGGTAGCCCACCAATGTGGTTAGGGAACCCAAGTTTGATTAAGGAATAATGTAATGAATATCAGTGAATTTGCAGGAGAAACTATTCCATATGGATAATATATGTCATTCCATTTATGGTGATATCTGGAACGTCACATAACTCCTCACGGTTAGAGATTTATGGCCATGTGAAGTTGGAGAACCCTCATGAGTTATCTAGAAGCCTCTAGAAGGTCAAAGAAGTCAAATTATTCTAGAATCTTCTATAAGACATTGACCAGTCAAAGTGGTTAGTCATGGGTTAAGTGGTTGCAACAAGAAAACAATTAAAAATGAATTAGTTGCAACTAGAATTGGAGAGTTTACTATTTATCAATAAAGTGGTTAAGTGGACAAAGTTGGTTAAGTGGAAAAAGTGGCTAAGTGGACAAAATTGGTTAAGTGGAAAAAGTGGTTGAGTGGACAAAGTGGTTAAGTGGACAAAGTTGGTTAAGTGGAAAAAGTGGCTAAGTCGACAAAATTGGTTGAGTGGAAAAAGTGGCTAAGTGGACAAAGTGGTTAAGTGGACACTTCTAGAGGAAGCTACTTGGAGAGTATAAATAAGAGAGCAAGGGTCTCCCATTAGCATCCATTGAGCATATTGAATATCTACAAGTGGCTAAGGTAACCAAAGGAGATCTAAGGTGAATTTCAAAGGGAAGGTGAAGTAAAGAAGGCCTAAATTCAAGGGAGGATAAAGTATTTTGATGTTTCTTTCTAAGGCATGTTATTTATAGGTCATTGTTGGCACAGGGACAGACCCAGGGTTCAATGCTACAACAACGCACTAAAAAAACCCTAACTACCGACCCTTTCGGCAACACCTGTGAAGCAGATGAAGTCTCACCCGAGGTAGAGGCAGGGGTGGTTGCAAGAATCAGGTGTCTACAACCTTAGCTGGGACACAGATATGTGATTATAATACTTAATAGATAAATTAGCACCATTAGTTCATCATTCTTTAAACAATATCTACTTCACAGATAAAACAAAGCATCACAACATTCACCCAGATCTAATGTATCTAAGCACTTAGCATAAATAAATGGATGAGATCTGGCAGATTCAAGCACTAAACACATTCACCTATATCAGATCTAACATCCAGATTCATCATAAGCACAAAGCATAAACAGATCTATCTATCTATCTATATCAAGCACTTAGAAATTAACACATAAATACATCAGAACATTGCACAGAGAAAAATAACACAGTATTTGCGTGGTTCACCCCCACCCTGGGGCTATTTCCACCAACTCTTCTTATTTATTATCTTCAATCAGTCATCTACATGCACAGAGCCACAAAAACCCTACCCCACATAGGACAGGAGATCTGCGCACACCTCGCTAGATCCTCCTTCCCCGAGCTAGGTCTAGAACAAATCCTTTCACAGTTTGTTACAACCACTTGCACTTAGATCTACAAGTTTCTCACAATATGCACAGAGCATATACAAACTATACTCACACTTAGCACTTAGCTTTTTGACCTAGCTACTTATATCACCTAATTACTTATGTATACTTTAAAAAATAGGCCTAAACATGGGTAAACCCATGGGCTGACATCCCATACTTGTTACATAATCCCAAATCCCAAAAAGGACCCAAAAAGGGGCCAAGATCCTGCGATATTTTCTTCTTCTTATGCTCTGTCGTCGACATGCTGTCGAAGTCCCAAAATAGGTCAACTTAACCACGAATCTCCCAAAACTTGGTCAAGGTCCAACATGCCCCCAAAACTCAGCTATGACTCGTCCTGCGTCACTCTGGTCGGACTAGTTTTGCTTTGAATTCCTCGATCTTGGCTCGAGCTGCTTCGACTTGTTACTGTACTAGGGCCTCCTGTTCAACAAAATCTTGGATGACTGCATCATTGATAGGTCCCTCTAGATGCTATTCAACTGTAGTGACAACCTACTCTAGCTCTTATCCTTGGCCTTCTACCTCTATAAACAATTGATAGGCCTTGTCTTGTATGGGTTGGAGCCTCTGAGTTACTTCCATAAATCTGCTCTGTATAGTATGGATTTGCTACTGTGAAATGCATTTTTCTTGGGAGCGCTTCATTCTTTCCACAGCTGGCAGTGACTTCAGTTGCGCCTGTATATTTTCGGCTTGATACTTCACCTCTTGGAGTTGTGACTCCAGTGCCTTCAGTTCCGGGTTCTTCGTGAGTTGTTCATAGGTCTAGGCACTATGATTAGTGAGTTGATTACATTCCAGGGTAAGATCCTTTAGCCTTTCAACTGCACTCCAGGCGGTTGCTTCTCTTTGGTCTCTTACATCTTTTGGGGTCTCAGGTACAGTGCATAGATCCAAATATGCTATGCGTTGCTGTAGCTTCTAGATGGCTTATGTGAGTTGGTTCACCTACTAGGTAACTCAATCTTATTCCTTTATATATAATAATGTCACAGAGAGAAGTTCTCTATTGACAACTTCATTTACTTTGAGTTGCTCCATGAGCAACTGCTCCTTTTCTTTCTGTAGCTATTCTTTTTCTTCATGAAACTTTGCTTGGAGAGAAATATTTTTCTCTTCTGCAACACTGCGTTTCTCTATGAGTACTCATTCTAGTTGTGTCAAAGCCTGGGTGGATTTCTCTGTTTCTTCCTGTGATCGTCGAAGGTGAGCTTCGACTGTATCGGCTAGGTGGTGGAGTTGAGCTGGTTCATCTCCCAATTCTGGCTTTCCCGACACAGTGGAGACTGCGTGGCTAGACTGTAGGGCCTATTGTACCCCTCAGAGTTCATTCTCAATTCGATCATACATCTATTCTTTCTTTGCTTCTTGTTTGTCTACTATTTCTATCGAAGCATCTTGCAGGGATTCTATGAGGAATTTGAAGTCATCGTAGGTGAGGATAGTTTACATCTTGGTCATGGTGGCCTTCGATTTCTTCTGGGAGGAAGTTTTTAAAGGAAAACCTTTCTCTTCTTCAGGGGATCAACCTCATCTCCTTGCTTCTATTAAACTTCTTCGTCATCTAACTCTATACCATCACCTCCTTTCTCTGGTGATATGGAAGCAGTCTTCACAGATGCACTGTCTAATTCTTGGACCTCTTCGGTCTTCTTTGTCCTACTAGGTCTGGGTGTATCCTGCGCAGTTTCTGGGCTGTTGATGTCAGATATCTCCATAGGGTCTGCTTGAATAAGGAGGTCTGCCAAATAGTCTTTAGTGATCTCCTCCAAGTCCTCCTCCGTCAACTTGTAGTAGGAATGAAGTTATTTCTTGTGTTTGTCGGCGCGCTGTGATGTAAATAAAATGTCGATCTGCGCTAAACTTCATCAAAGGCTTGAACCGATGTAGAGTGTTTGGAGTCATGTGAGGCTCGTACTATATGGTTATCTTAAAATGATTGTAGTAGGTATGAAAAACAACATTTGACTACCATTGTTTATTCATATTGCTTGAATACTACAGTGTACTGAACTTCACGACCAGTGGTTCAAATGGCTCGATGTCTGGGAAGGTCGTACCTTTCAGCATCTACCAGGTAATAAAAGATATAAGGATCAAGAGCCAGCTGAAATGAAATTCATATCCTTGATCCTGTGCTTCTCTGTAGTCAAGTTCCAATTGGTTCACTAGGTACATCACCCAGTTCATCTGAAGGCCTTCCACGCACTTCCCTGTGAGGTCGACTACAAAATCGATGACTTGGGTAGGTCAGTTCTTTCGTACTAACTTCCCTACAATAAACTAATAGGAGAGTCACACTATGCCACTCTGGATAGAATCTACCTTGTAGCCTCGCTTTCCCTTCTCGACATCGCCATAAGTGTCCTTGATCTTCTGTGCTAGAGTGCGATCCATGGATTTTCCAGGGTAAAACTCTTGAGGATCATGTCCTTGCATACTCAACCCTGTGATTTGATTGATCAACATCGGATCAACTATTATACGATGGTTTAGCCACAAATAACTGCCATGGTAACAAGAAAGCAACAAATTGATAGTGGAATTGACTTCCTGGTGTCTACCAAAGTGGGGAATCTTCATGACGTTCAACATATTGGACTGCGCGAGGTTCATAGTCCACGACTGGGGGATTATCTTCAAATTCTTCCCCTTAGTTCTGGTCAGATACTTATGTGGGGTGAGCATGTTATAGACTTTGCGATCTTCGAGGTTGAAGTCGCTAAACTTCAACGCTGCAATCTTATCTTGGTCTGCTCGAACTACACGTATCCCCTTCAGGAGATATGCTATAACCAAGGTGTATTCGAAATCTCTGGGCACACTGTCTCTATTTACTATGCCACTTAGAGGTGGTATATAAGAGGGTAATATGGTTGGAATCAATTTGGAATTCACTAGATCATCCCTGTGCTTGGTTCACTTTTCATCTGATGGTCAGGATGGTTCAGCTCTGTGAGTAGTGGACGAAGAGGCTAGTATTCCTCTCATTGATGATGCTTGTACACATGTAGACATCGACATGTCTCTTTCAGTCATGAGGTCGATCAGAACTTCTTCAACAATTTTCTTTGCAGTGCTCAACTCATTTGACATACACACTCGGGGTTAAAAATCTCGGGTTCAGAAGGTAACTTAGGCACAATAATGGGATAGAGAGCAAGAGCACGATGATCATTGTGAAAAATCAACTTAGTCTGCGGGCTCAAACTCTCAGTTGGAAAAAGTATTCTCGGTGCATGGCGCTATGGGATAAATAGGTAACTCAACAATGGGTCGCTTGCAATGGGTATGAAGCCTTCATTAACTCTGTTCTATCCATTATGGCATGGTCCCAATGGTCGGATGGCGAGTTGTCTGTCCATAAATGTCTTTCTACCTATTCAAAGCATTGGTCTAATGGTTATAATGTCCCCAACGACTATATTTCTTCACCATGGTGAAGTTCCATGTGTCACTGTTTTGATATCCCGACGAAGCTCCAATTTTGCAAATTTTTCTTCTATGAGGTTCCCTCTGGAACCTTCTGCAACTTTTCAATCTTAACTCTCTTCTTACTTAGATTTCTAGCCTTCTTCCCAGTGATCTTTGTCTCTGTATGCATTTTTCTTTTTTGATTCTTATCTTCTTTTGGCATAGGTACTTCTCACTTTTGATATTATTTCCTAAGATTCGAGGGTGATCCTTCTTCTTTATCTAGAATGGGTACTTCAATCTTCTATGGGTCTTCTAGTGTTCTTGCAACTTCGACATCCGGGTCTCTGGTGCTAAATAGCTTCGATCCGTTCTTCTATTCTTCGATCAAGTGTGCGATGAATTCTTTTAACTCTTGATTCTTCTTTTCTAAAACTTCCTCTTCTTCTTGCCTTCTGGCATGATATCTTTCAATCCAAGGTTTTCCTAATAGCATGGTAAATGGGGCACTGTTCTCAATAAATTTAATAATATCAAAATCTTCCTCTGTCAAAGTTCCATTAGCATTCATAGGTATCCGGGTGAGCTTTCCACATAGGTTTATAAAATTTCCTTTGAATAGTCCTATTCGTCCTAATGAAGGAATCATAACAGGCCTCCCTATAGCTTCCCAAGTTCTCTCTATCATGATATTCACATGTGTTTCCTCATCTAGAACACAGTCAATGTCGAAGTCTCCTATTCTTTCTTCAAGGAATTCTTTTTATTTGAAGATCTCTGATAATATGACATGTCGGTGGTCATTCAGGGTTTCTTTCATCTGTAGAAATACTTTCTCTGATTCTGTCATAATATTATTTTCTGGATCTGCCTTAGGGTTTTCTTGTCTCATGTTCATTTCTTCAAGCTTAGCAATCAGTCTAGGACAATCCAATACTTCATGGTCCATAGCTTTTCAACAAATACAACTGGGTCTATTCCCAGGGCATTCCTTAGCAAGATGTCCCGGTTTTCTGCAACTGTAACATAGGGTTAATCCACTCTTTCTTTTAAATGATCCCCAAACTTCCCTTCACTGCGTGCTAGGATCATGGTAGCTAACCTGCAAACATTTTTTTGTAGGGTCCTGCATACACTTATTAGTCCAAACATTCTTTCTATGCATAGGTATAACATATTTTTCACTATTCTTATCATATCTACTCATATAAAATCTTCTTCCATCTATTAATACCCTAGTTTCAAGCTAGGATAGAATCTATCAAACATACCTAGATTCATACTGTTGAAACAAAAATTTTCACTTATCTACTTCTATGAGCACAAAGCTTTCAGATCTAGAACTTTTTGATATTCTTACCTTTATCAGAGCATAGAGCTTTCTGATCTTGTCTCTTTTAATAAAAAAGTCTCACTTTTTCCTTTCTAAGAGCACAAAGATTTCAGATCTTACCTCTTTTCTTTAGATCAGACTTCTTTTTCTTAGCACAAAGCTTGTCAAACTAAGTAGAGTACTACGCACTAGAGAAACATATCTACGCACAAAGTTTCTTCTTCCTCAGTTACCAACAATCACAGTTTGAGGTCCTGGCAACAGAACCATTTGTTGGCACAGGGGTAGACCGAGGGTTCAATGCTACAAAAATGCACCAATGAAACCCTAACTACCATCCCTTTTCGCAACACTTGTGAAGCAAATGAAGTCTCACCCGAGGTAGAGGCAGGGGTGGTTGCATGACTCAGATGTCTGTAACCTTAGCTGGGACACAAATATGTGATTATAATACTTAATAGAGCACTTAGTACCGTAAGTTCATCATTATTTAACCAATATCTACTTCGTATATAAAACATAACATCACAACATTCACCCATATCTAATGTATCTAAGCACTTAGCATAAATAAATGGATCAAATTTGGCAAATTCAAGCACTAGGCACATTCACCTATATCATATCTAACATCCAGATTCATCATAAGAACAAAGCATAAACAAATATATCTATCTATCTATATCAAGCACCTAGAAAATAACACATAAATACATCAGAACATCACACTGAGCAGAATAACATAGTATTTACGTGGTTCACCCCCACCTTGGGGCTACTTCCACCAACTCTTCTTCTTTATTATCTTCAATTAGTCATCTACATGCACAGAGCCACAAAAAACCTACTTTGCATAGGACAGGAGATCTGCATGCACCTCGCCAGATCCTCCTTCCCTGAGCTAGGTCTAGCACAAAGCCTTTCACAGTCTGTTACAACCACTTGCACTTAGCTCTACAATTTTCTCACAATATGCACAAAGCATCTACAAACCATACTTGCACTTAGCACTTAGATTATTGGCATGACTACTTATATCACCTAGCTACTTATTTATACTTTACAAAATAGGCCTAAACATGGGTAAACCCATGAGCCGACATCCCATACCCGTTACATAATACCAAATCCAAAAAATGACCCAAAAAGGGGTTGAGATCCTGCAATCTCTGCTTCGTCTTGCGCTTTGTCTTCGATAGGATGTCGAAGTCCCAAAATAGGCCAACTTGACCAAGGATCTCCCAAAACTTGGTCAAGGGCCAACAATCATCTAACCATTTTCAGAATAAAGTTTTTCATAAAATTATTCAGATATCGAAATCTGGAGGCCATTGAGAAAACATATCCAAGTAACCGTGATAAAATTTTTAGCTTGTGGGTCATTGTATTTTGGGAGTTACACTCCGTGGAAAATAGGGTTTGTGGCTAGTCCCGAAACTAGTCTAAAACATGTGTTTTGGGTAAAAATGTCATAACTTATTCATAACAGATACAAATTTAGTAAGACCAATTGTATTGGTTATAATACATTATTTAGTATAGTTTTTACCATTTTTCAGATTAATACAACAAATATTACGTGCAGGGAATTCTCTACATGCTCGCTCTCTAGAATAAGCCATAATTCAACAAGGTATGTCGTTTTTTCTATAACTCCTTTTCTGGGAGGTTCCAAGCAATGAAACTAGGAGGAGTTGTGGACAAGTCACTGAAGAAAAGTGTGTACCATTTTCAGACCTTATTCATTACAAGTACATAGTTATGGTTGTTTCAAGTTAGGGTTGTTGACTAATCCAAAATTATTCATGTGAGACTAAAGTAAAGTTTGATGAAAACAAAATTTTCTTGTTGTTGAAGTTAAGGAAGGTTTGAAGGTCTGTGATCACATAAACCAGGAATGTTACAGAGTTACATATCATATTTGGACGATGATATTGATGAGATAGGTTGAGGTGACAAGATGTGCATAGTTGATGCACTTGTATTGGTATAGACTGTTGGTACAATTTGAGAGATTTATTTTTGTGTACAAGCTGGGTCTTGTACTTGAGGATTGGATTCCTTGCATATTGGTTGGTGCTGAGATACACAGACTAGGTATTTCATTGAGAGTTGGAGCTCTCTTGGAGTTGGTGCTCTATTTCAGTTGGTGCTGATAAAACCCAAGGATTGTAGTCCATAATACAAAAGAAACTTACACATTTTTTTGGTGTTCCTAGTGTTCTTTATTGTGATGGTGCATAGCTCTTTATTGTTAATGTATGTCATTAAGATATATTCACATGCAAGAAATTAAGTGTGAATGGAAGTAATAAGTAATGATGTTGCTAATGGTGATTGCTAACTAAAGTTTTGTGAGAGGTGTAAAAATATCCCTCACACTGATTCACCCTCCCCTCTCAGTGTGATCGGTGTTTCGAACAATTAGAATCAGAGTAGACCTTCACTATAAGCCTTAACAAGCTTGGAGGAGATCCATGGACACAGAAATGGATGATGAAGTTCCAATCTTTGATGAGAAAAATTATTCAACATGGAAAATAGAAATGAAAGGGTATTTGAAAGGAAAAGGAGCAGGTGTTTAGAAAGAAACTATTGGTGGATCAGTTCCCTTGAAGAATAAGTCAAAGTTTTCATCTCAAAAGGAAGAAAATAAGAATGATAAATTGGCTCTCAAGACCATTTTCAATGGACTCTCAAGTTCTGCAAAGAAAGCATGGGACAATGTACTTCCACCAAGGATCTATGGTTGAAGATAGAGAAGACATATCAAGAAAAAAAGGAAGACACTGAAGACAATTCCATCAATAACAATGAAGTTAAAGACTCTCCAAAATCCTTTGTTTTCAATAATTCTAAGTGTGATGATGTTGAATGTTTCTCTACAAGTGAAGAAAAAAATCTAGAAGTATTTTGTGTAGAATCAGATGACATTTATCCTATATATGAAGACGAAGATTAGTTGAATCTTAAAGATAAGGTTTTATCTGAGTTAGATGATGTTAGTAGTGAAATATGACATTACTTAATTGCTTTTGAGTATCTTGAAAAATACACCAAGGAAGTCCTAGAAAAGTACCCAAGATATACCATGGCACTAAAGCAAATTCTCAAAGAAAAATAAGAAAGTAAAAAGACTCAATTAGAAGAAAAAGAAGAAGATATCAAAAGACTAAAGAATGAAATAGAAGAAAAGAATAAGGTGGATGATGAGTTTATCAAAAGTGTTGAAGTTAATGTCAATATTTAGACCAAAATTGAAGAAGCCAAAATAATAGAGAAACTATTGACGAATCAAGTAAATGAAAAGGAAGAGTCATGCCATAAGTTGGAAGATGAAGTTGTTGATCTTAGAAAGAAAGTAGAGAAGTCAAAAAATCACATCAAGTTCATGAACAACTCAACAATCTTGGATGAGATCCTAGATAGCCAAAGATCTCCAAATGAGAAATCATGTCTTGGATACAACAAGGAAGCTATACATCTTGAAGATATCACTTCTAAGAAGCATGAGGTAAGTCCTTCATTCTCAAAAGGTGGAAGTAATGTTGCAAATCAACAATATACACAGAGCAATGAAACTTTAAAAGGAACAAAGAAAGGGAGACATCGAGAATCGATCTTTACTCCTCAAAGCAAATTCAGAAGAGAGACACCTTCAATATGGACACCAAAGAAAAGGTATGAAAATGTTTTTCATGGTCGCTGCTACTCATGTAATGAATATGGTCACAAAGATTTGGATTGTAGAGATTATGCAAGGAAAGATAATGTAAGGTTTCATAACACTCTAAGGTGTTGGAGATGTAATCATGTGGGACACATTGCTATTCATTGTCACACCATGAGATGCTACAACTGTAGTGGGTTTGGCCCCAAATCCTAGGATTTCTGGAACACAAGAAGATAGTCCATGAGGAGTGCTTCATTTAGCATGAAAAGAAGAATACATGAAGCTAGGAAGGAAGAAATTTTTGAAAATATGGAAGCTTAGAGCTCAAGTTATGAGAAGCTATGGCACCTTCAGAAGTGGGTGAAGAAGACTGAACAACTAGAACAGAATGGAAGCCATGAGGTAAACTTAAGCTTGATTTTTTTTCTGAAGCATACACGAGCTCCCGTGGGAGAAGTCACATACATATGTGAGGTGACCTATAGAAAGGTCATGTACATACATGAGATGTCCGTAGAACAGGTCGCATACATGTGGTAAAAGCCTTGGGAAAAAAGGCTATGCAGATGAGTTGCAACATGGTTTGATGGTATAAATCTGTTTTGCAGGGTTTGACATGGTTTGATGGTATAAATCTGTTTTGCAGGGTTTGACATGGTTTATTGCAGGTTTTCATGATTATATGTTGGCATGTGTATTTGATGTATGTATGGTGATGATATATGGTTGAGTGTTGAAAGTATATCTTGGATGCATGGTACTAACCCGATACATTTATTTTTGAGGAACAATGTTGGTTATGTCAGTGATGATATGTCATGTTGTTTATGGGACAATTCATGTTGATGTGATGTTAGCTAGAGACATATCATTGATATATTGAGGGACACTCTTAGTACATGTTTAGAGGTACTATTGGATGCTTAGTACTTGTTGTAGTGAATTGTTTTTTAGGCAGATCTGCCATGGTACATGGCTAGTACATATGTGAGCTCCATTGATATATCTTATGATGTATTGTTATAGGAATATTTGTTGGATGTCTTGGTGCATGCATTTTCCATGTGGTTGAGCTACATATTGGGACATGTAGTTGATGAGTTGATGAGGTGGTTATGTTGTACAACATTGATGATTCATATCTTGATCTATAGTTGATGCGTGATTGGTACACATTTGGTACATTGTTAGAGGCACTTTCTATCAGTATGATTAGCATATGGTTTATGGTTGATATGGCATACATGTATGGGAACACATCTTGATTTTATTTCATATTGTTGAAGTTTGGTGCATGGTTGATGCACTTGCTTTGGTACATGATGTATAGGATGATATAGTTGAGACACTTGTTATGATGCTTGGTTTATGTATTTATGGTTGAGATACATGGTTGTGGCACTTGGTTCATGGTAGAGGCATATCATGAATGATATGACACTTGTTTGAGCCACATGGTTGGAATGTTGGTAGAGGCATATGGTTGGTACAAAATTGGCACATGTTCTTGGAATATGGTTGATACACCCCATTGATGATATCTTATGTTATATTCTATGGTATTTGTAACACCCCCAACCACCCAAGACAGGGCATTCTACCACCAAGATGCTCTATTCAAGTTCTGATATACATTTATATATCTAATGCAATTTAAACACACATAACATTATTCTCATACACATATTCACGTGGAAGTGACAATAAGCACATACATGCAATATATACATGCAATTCTGCTAACATTATAACACATGTACAAGATACACAACATACAATGAACATAGAATTGGTACTTATCTTTTATGAGAAGACCATCAACTACATGCAGACCTTCCACGAGCCTCCCAACCTTAGACCACGCTACTCAAGCTATCAACAATGGGTCACCCCCGAGCTGAGAATAAAGTCCACCCAGGGCAAAGGAATCCTAGACTAGGATGAAGCTACATGAAGCTACACAATGCACATGAAGGATTCTTTCCAAGGAGCCTACTTACACCCACCGCTCATAGGCTCTCATTCACCACATGCCTGTTCCACCTCGAGAATATGCACCTTCACCATTCCACAGTCCATCAACTATTCCACTTCCCTTCAAGGGCCTCGACAATAGGCCGGATCAGGAATTATTGGAGCTCTGTAGCTGCTGTTGGACCCCCTCTAGGAGAAATCACTTCCCCAACAAACTCTCTCACTTGGAGAGAGTTTCTCGTAGGCCTGACAACCTGCTTCTTCAACCACGGGCCTGACAACCCACCTCCTCAAACCACAACAACAAAATCGGGTGAGACAAGAAATGGCTCAACAAATTACGGAGGATCACGATGAAAAAGGTTCAATAATGGAGGAAATGGCTTCAGCTGCATGCCTGTTTAATGCATGCATGAACAAGACAAGAATGGAATGGATTGTGAGTGAAAGAGTGAGGGAAAATGAAAAACAATGGTCAATCTGCAGAATCGTGAGAGATCCAAAATGGTGAGGACAAGAATGGTGAGAATGACCCTAAATGGTTAGAACCCCCACAATGGTGGGAATTCTCACATAAAACTACATGCATCCTAGGTGACACTTGGCTCTCCAGGAGCTCGTTCCTCTCCACTTAGTTCCTCCTCCCCAAAGGAACTTAGGATAACTGGGTTTATTTCCCAACTTTTTTGTTTTCAGGAAATACATTATAATATTCCCTTGAGTTAAGCCCTCAAGCTTAGCCCCTCTTTCCTAGCCTCTCAACCCCATCCCTTTCCCTTCCCAGTGGAGCTTAGTCCCCCATAACTCTTTCTTCATGGTCAGTCTACACACAACGATGCATTTCTATTAATAATGTGCATAATTACATATACAAAATAGGATCTCCGGCCTTAGACAAAACATAAGACTCCCAACTTATAAATACTTGGATCACTAGCCTATGACATCATTAAGAATCATTGCAATTCAACAGGGGCTCGAACTTGGGGTATTACAATCCCCTCCCCTTATTTTTTCACTGTCCTCAGTGCAACTCATTTATATGACTTCAATAAGATTTTCAAAATATTAAAAAAAATGTGGGTATTCTTCTTGCATAGCATCGTCATGCTCCCAGGTTGCGTCCTCAGGACCGTACCAGGTCCAATGAAAATTTACAAGCCCTATGATTCGATTCTGAATCTATTTGATTTCTCGGTCCAAAATGCATACCAGATGCACTTGAAAAGCGATTTCTTGCTCCACCTGAATCACATTCTAATCAATAACATGATTAGCATCAAGTATATATTTCTTAAGCAATGATACATGGAAATCATTATGTGTAGACATAGATGCAGGTAATAGAAGCATGTAAGCTACTGGTCCAATCCTTTCTAGGATTTCAAACGACCCACAATATCTTGCTACCAACTTGGAATAGTTTCCCAAATTGGAACTTCTATTGGCCTTCACCTTCAAGAAAACATGATCACCCACTTTAAACTCTCCATAGGTTCTGCCTTTGTCAGCATAACTTTTATACCTATCTTGGGCAACCTTTAAGTTCTATTTAATCTTCAGCATTTGCTCTTCTATTTCTCTGAGCAACTCTGGCCCAACTATTTCTCTATCAGCTGGGTTGCCCCAACTTACTGGACCGTTTCACTTTCTGCCATGCAGTGCCTCAAATGGACTCATCTTCAATGATGCTTGGTACCCATTTTTGTAGGAAAATTCTACCAAGTGTAGCTAATCTTCCCATTTAGATGGTTTATCCATCATGTACATCCTTAGCATATACTCTACCACTTGGTTCACCCTTTCTGTTTTCCCATCAGATTCAGGATGATAGGTTGTGTTGGAGTTTATATTTGTTCTGAATCCCTTGAATAATCCTCTCCAAAAAATTGAGGTAATATTTGGGTCTTGGTCATACACAATTGTCTTGGGTATGCCATACAATCGTGATACCTCCCTCATATAGATATCAACAACATTGGTTGCTTTATGAATAACCTTCTTTGGAATAAAATGGGTAGCTTTAGTAAGCTTGTCCACCACCACCATGATAGAATCATGTTGCTTGCTTGTTCTAGGTAATATTGTGATGAAATCCATGGTCACCACTTCCCACTTCCACTTAGGAATGGGCAATGACTGTAGCAACCCAGCTGGGTGCCTATGCTCAACCTTAACCTTTTGACACTCCATACATTTAGCAATGTACTCAACAATCTCCCTCTTCATGCCTGGCCAATAGTATTGGCTCTTGACTGCTGCCACTATTTTATGATATCCTAGGTGCCCAACATAAGACACATTATGCATCTCTTTCAAAATGGTACTCCTCAATTCAGGAGAATTGGGTACATAAATTATGTTCTTGTATAAGAGAATTTCATCATTCCCCAATTCATAATCTTCAACCTTCTGTTGCATTTTTTGTTAAGCCCTAATATTGTCTCATTACCCCTTAATTGGGGCATATTATATTAGTAATTTTATTTTATTTAAGTCATCTTTAGGCCATTAGTTGTAATTATACCTCCTAGTCTCCTATATATACCAAGGAGACATTTTCATTTTGAATCATCTCATACTTGAACATTTAAGTGGGGTAAAAGGAGGTTTCCCCCTTGAAGAGGATTATTATTTGAAATTATCTCTTTTTCAAGGCGTTGAGTACTTTTTCTGAGGTTTTTCTATGCTATATTGATATTTGGTTCTTAACATATGGTATCAAAGCTAAAGGTCTTGGGGTTTCACTACTACATCTGAGACACCTTGGAATTTTTTCTATAAATTGTTTTCTACAATGTTTCAGAAGGAATGGATTGGAGGATATTTAGTAGACAGATCAAGGAAAGTTGGGTTCAAAATTCATCTCCTGAGGCCTTATAATTTCAGAGATACAGCCTGTACAAGATAGGGTTCTAGAATCATCCTGAACTGAGTCATTGCAGAATTTTCTCTATAAAAACTTTTATGTAACGTTCCAGACCCTAAAATCCAAAGGATATTTACTAAAATTAGTAAGGTATCTGTGGTAAAAATTTTAGCTTCTGGGTCATCGTAAATTTGTAGATACACCCTGTGTAAAATAGGGTATCTGACCAGTCCTATTGACTAGTCTCAAGAAAGTGTTCTAGGTAAAACAATCATAACTTCTTCCTAGAGTATCCAAATTGAGTGGGACTAGTTTCATTGGATCATGGAAAGTCTTTAGTATTTTTGGTGCGATTTTCAGAATTTTATATCAATTATTTTGTGCAGGGCACGCTATACAAGTGAGATCTCCTGGAAGTCCAAAAATTGGCAAGTTGTGGGGAAGTTACCATAAATTCCACTTGGCACATCCAATTTTGATAAGACCCGTGGCATTGCAGAGAAGAAATATCAGAGAACTACATAAAATAATTTTTCATACCTAGAAGGTCCGGAACTTGGGAGATACAACAAAAGAAATATTGTCTAGCAGAACTACCTCAAAATCAAGGTTCAAAAGTGATACTTGGCCAACATGCCACCAAAAAATGGAACTTCTACACCAAATAA